>CM070089.1:1051558-1061558 GCA_036178185.1 Liparis tanakae
CTTCTTCGATTAAAAGGGGAACCAGTAAACTAAGTGAATAAGACGCTCGTCGTCAGGTTAATGATTTCTGTATTTTTTAATTAAGATAAATAGACACTCCCCCTCCTGACCTGCGGGGGCAGCGCTGCACATCAAAGCGCTCTTAATTGATTCTGTACTCAAGAAGGAAATTTGGAAATTTAAAAAGTTTCTGTGTGTGTGTGTGTGTGTTTGTGTGTGTGTGTCCCGCCCCAGCATTACCACCCCCCCCGGCCCCTCCCCCTCCCTCTCTCCTGATTGGCTCGTTCACGGTTCAAAGTTGAGGCCCAATACGTTGAATGAAAAACAACTTCATTAAAAGTGTTTCAATCAAGCTGCTGTATCTTTACCCCCCCTCCCCCCCCTCCACTCATCTTTGTCTTTTACCGTCTCGACTTGAACGCCACTCGCTCGTATGAAATTACCTTTTTATAATTATTTATTTATTTCTCCCAGATGAAAGTCATTAGAAAATCCATTTGAATATGTTAATTCTGGAGAGATTAAAAGCTGCTGATGAGCGAGGACGTGGAGAGAGAGCGGCGGGCGGCGGGCGGCGGGCGGGGAGTCGCACTCTGTTACATCGTAATAAATAAACATTATGAGTCATTCCATTGAACTCAAGGCGCCTCAGAGGGGGCGGAGCCTAAACTTTCATTCCTAACGCGGACCGAGTCTTAAAGGGCCGGATTTATGACGGTGGAACACGACTGATTACAGATGATCTGTGAGGGTGTGTGTGTGTGTGTGTGTGTGTGTGTGTGTGTGAGAGTGTGTGAGTGTGTGTGTGTGTGTGTGTGAGTGTGTGTGTGTGTGTGTGAGAGTGTGTGTGTGTGTGTGTGTGTGTGTGTGTGTGAGAGTGTGTGTGTGTGTGTGTGAGTGTGTGTGAGTGTGTGAGCGTGTGTTTGTGTGTGTGTGTGTGAGTGTGTGAGTCAGCTCTCTCCTGTGCAGCCTTGCATTGCCCCCTACTGAAACCCCTCAGATTTATTATATTTTTATTTTATTCTTCTTCTCATAAGATGATTAATCTCATAACACACACACACACACACACACACACACACACACACACACACACACACACTCACACGTTTCCTCCACCAGTAACTCTTTGAGGCGTTGGACGTTTTTTTGTCCATCACGGTCATTTTTGGAATCGACCAATGAGCACAATTTTTAATGTGAGTGTGTGTCTGTGTGTGTGTGTAAGTGTGTGTGTGTGTGTGTTTATGAGTGTGTGTGTGTAGACGGCGCTCAGCCAGCTGACTTTCAGACGGCTTCCTCCTGGACGCCCTCCCAGCCCGAAGTTTGTTTGGCGGCAACCGAGAGAGGAGGAAGAGGAGGAAGAGCAAGGAGAGGAGGAGGAGGACAAAACAAGAGGAGGAGAGGAGGGATAGAGGAAGAGGAGGAGGAGAGGGGAAAAAAGGCCCTCCATTCAACTTGTTGAACATTTTTCTTCTTCTTCAGCTTCTTCTTCGTTGGTGTCTCTACTCCTCCTCTCCTTCCACTTCCTCATCCTCTCCCTCCTCTCCCTCCTCTCCCTCCTCTTCCTCCTCTCCCTCCTCTCCCTCCTCTTCCTCCTTTCCCTCCTCTTCCTCTCGCTTCTGTTGGACTTAAGCCGAATCTTTTGAAGTGAAAAACAAGCCACCTGAATCTCACAGAAGGTTCTGGATGAAGACGCCGTGGAGACGCCGGCCCTTTAATGTTCACGGCGCCTTTCATGTCCTCGCTATCTGCAATTAATTGCTTTTTTCTCGATGTCGGTGTGTGTGTGTGTGTGTGTGTGTGGGGGGGGGGGACGGGAGCCAGAGAACACGCCGCATGTCCCCCCCCATTTGGTATTTGGCGCCCTCCCCTCTGTGTTCCCGCCACACGTGTTCCCGCAATTCACTTTCCCGCCATACGTGTTCCCGCCAAACGTGTTCCCGCCATACGTGTTCCCGCCATACGTGTTCCCGCCATACGTGTTCCCGCCAAACGTGTTCCCGCCATACGTGTTCCCGCCATACGTGTTCCCGCCAAATGTGTTCCCGCCACACATGTTCCCGCCAAACGTGTTCCCGCCATAAGTGTTCCCGCCAAACGTGTTCCCGCCATAAGTGTTCCCGCCATACGTGTTCCCGCTATAAGTGTTCCCGCCACACGAGTTCTCGCCATAAGTGTTCCCGCTATAAGTGTTCCCGCTACACGAGTTCTCGCCATACGTATTCCCGCCATAAGTGTTCCCGCCATAAGTGTTCCCGCCATAAGTGTTCCCGCTATAAGTGTTCCCGCCACACAA
Organism: Liparis tanakae; assembly: GCA_036178185.1. Taxonomy (NCBI): domain Eukaryota; kingdom Metazoa; phylum Chordata; class Actinopteri; order Perciformes; family Liparidae; genus Liparis; species Liparis tanakae. Next base: position 1,053,858 of record CM070089.1, read on the forward strand.
GTTCCCGCCATAAGTGTTCCCGCTATAAGTGTTCCCGCTATAAGTGTTCCCGCTACACGAGTTCTCGCCATAAGTGTTCCCGCCATACATGTTCCCACCACACGAGTTCCTGCCATACGTGTTCCCGCCACACAAATTCCCGCCGTACGTGTTCCCGCTACACGTGTTCCTGCCACAAGTGTTCTCGCCATACGAGTTCCCGCCATACGTGTTCCCGCCACAAGTGTTCCCGCTATAAGTGTTCCCGCTATAAGTGTTCTCGCCATACGAGTTCCCGCCATAAGTGTTCTCGCCACACAAATTCCCGCCGTACGTGTTCCCGCTACACGTGTTACCGCTATACGTGTTCCCGCTACACGTGTTCCCGCCACAAGTGTTCTCGCCATACGAGTTCCCGCCACAAGTGTTCTCGCCATACGAGTTCCCGCCATAAGTGTTCTCGCCATACGAGTTCCCGCCATACGTGTTCCCGCTATAAGTGTTCCTGCTATAAGTGTTCCCGCTATAAGTGTTCCCGCCACACGAGTTCCTGCCATACGTGTTCCCGCCACACGAGTTCCCGCCAATCTTCTTCCCGTCATTCGTGTTGCCACTAATTTTGACTTGTCCTCATTTGTTTACCGCCCTCCGTTCCGGCCGGTGCTTTATGTCGTGTAACCAGACGTATCCCCCCCCCCCCCCCCCCTCCCCGTGGCGTTTGAAGTGCGTTACCGAATCCTTCGGCCTTCCTGCTCCAGACCTCCTCGCCACCTCGCTGACGTCCCTCTGGGAGGCCGAGTCACGCTGAAGAGAGAGAGACCGGACAGCCTGGTGAGAACCAGAGAGGAGAGGAAGGAGAAAACAACCTCTCTCTCTCTCTCTCTCTCTCTCCCTCTCTCTCCCTTTCTCTCTCCATCGCCTCCTTTCAGACGCTCCATTTCCACCATGTTTTTTTCTTGTATAAAACGTCGGCTAATGCAGAGCGCGGCGGCTGGCGCCGGCGGCGTGCTCGGCCGTACGTTGGTACTGTCGGTAATGTGTTTATATAACGGCCCTCACATTCCACGCTAAGAGCCTTCCACTCGCCCGAGTGCACTGGAGCAGGACGCACACACACACACACACACACACACACACACACACACACACACACACACACACACACACACACTAAGTCTGAGCACATGTCTGCAGAAAGCTACACAGAGCACATGCAAACACTTTAAAAAGGGACATGCGTGTTCTCAAACACACACACACACACACAGACAGACACACACACACACACACACACACACACACACACACACACACACACACGCTCATATATCCAGGGAGCGGTACAGGAGGGCGTCCCAGCACCAGGACGGAGCGGTTCAGTTTCTGGAGACATCCATCATCGCAGGGCGGGCGGCCCGTCATCGACCTGACGTCGTCACGGCGACCGCCGGCACCCAAGGGTACCCAGAGGCACCCAGAGGCACCCGGAGGCACCCAGAGGCACCCGGAGGAGGCGCTACAGGAGATCTGTTGAAACAAGGAGTATCAGCAGACTTATTAAATTGGTGGATGATGATATTCAAAAATTCCAAGCCGATCTTTGATGGACCGTTCCATTCCTTCATGATGGACCGTTCCATTCCTTCATGATGGACCCCTCTATTCCTTCATGTTGGACCGTTCCATTCTTTCCACAGGAGGATGATGCCTTCAGGCTCTCAACGACATCTCAACCATCTTTCGATGTTCAGAAGGGATTTAGTCAAGAAGAAGAACCGAAACCACCGCAAGAAGATGGAGGCGGAAATACATCAACGCGTCGCCATGGCAACAGTGTTTGTGTTTGATGGAGGCTCCCCGCGGTGCACACCGCCCCAAACAGGCTGCGATGGCGTTGAGCCGGACGGAGACTTCCCGCCATTCTTGTTCCCGCCATTCTTCGCCATTCGTGTTCCAGACAGTTGTCTTCCTGACAAAATACCCTTCCTCACCCTCCTCCTCTTCCTCCTGCGACTTCTTGTTCGCGTTTGTCGGCCATCTTGTTTCCCTCCACCCAAAGTCCCTTTGAAAGTAAGTGCAGGAAACAGGAAACACACTTCCACAGGGGTAATCCGTCTCAGGGGAACTTTAACTAACTGAAAAATGTTTATTTTTCAAAGTGTGTAAATACTTTTCAATAACCTGTCGACATCCCCCCCCTATAATTCCCCATTGAGCTGTTGTGGTGATAAATAAAATAGAGAGCGTACGGAAGGTGTAGAGAAAGAGAGAGAAGGGGGGGGGGGCGAGTCAAAAGCCATTGAGCTCCCTGAGCCATTGTGTGTGTTGACACCCTAATCCGTGCAGGTGTTGTGCTGCGTTCAGGGTCCCATTCAGGTCCCGTTCAGGTCTCTTTCAGGTCTCCAGCGTCTCCCTCTGTGTTCTCCGATGTCTCCGCGAGGAAACAGTGGATCAGTGTTCCGGCGACTCGCCGTCAAGCTGTCACGCCGCCGTGATGGAGTTTACAGCGCCGCGATCCCCTTAGACCGGCCTTTGTGTGGGGCTTTGTGCCCCCCCCCCCCCCCTAATGACGGCTGATTAAACCCCGGAGGAGGCGATAGGTGTCACTCAGCACAGGTAAGCCCCGGAGCTGTCAGCCAGAGCCAGGAATATGTATCTGTTTATTCTATTATTGCCGGTGTATGTTATTGTGGCGCCGACACGTTCAGCCGGCGGGTTTGAGGTTCGGTTCTTCTGTGGGAGCTTACCCCCCCCCAACACACACACACACACACACACATAAACACACTGAATACCTGTGCGTATGAGACTTATTAAATTTGATGAGTAAAAAAAAAAGTCTCCCCGTTTTATCTCGCCTTTGTGCCCCCCCCCCCCATCGGTATCTACCCACAGCCAGGCGCTCCTCTCAGGGGGGGGGGGCGCCAAACAGCGGCGAGGAAGATAAACGGGGCCTCGTCCTCCTTTTCCCCCTTTTCTCTTCAACCTTCTTCACGTCGGCGTCAGTCAGTCGGGAAATCCCAAACGTAGAAAACTGCGTTTCTGTTGGATTGTTGAGTTGACGGCGGTTTGAAGGTTTGATCTGACACGCGAGCGAACAAAGGAAAAAGGAATCAAAGGAACTGGGAGAAGGAAATACAGGCGAGGAGGAGACGGAGACACAGACGTCTCTCACGGCTTTTGGGGATCGGACGCGTGTTCAGGAAATTAACAGCGTTTTGGAAAAATATCAAAACTGCCTTCAGAGTAAACATGCAGTGACACACAGCATGCGTGTTCCCGCCATGCCTTTTCCCGCTATTCTTTTTCCCGCCATTCGTGTTCCCACTATTCTTTTTCCCGCCATTCGTGTTCCCACTATTCTTTTTCCCGCCATTCGTGTTCCCACTATTCTTTTTCCCGCCATTCGTGTTCCCACTATTCTTTTTCCCGCCATTCTTTTTCCGCTATTCTTTTTCCCGCCATTCGTGTTCCCGCCATTCTTTTTCCGCTATTCTTTTTCCCTCTTTTCTTTTTCCCGCTATTCTTTTTCCCGCTATTCTTTTTCCCGCCATTCTCTTTCCCGCTATTCTTTTCCCCGCCATTCATGTTCCCGCTATTCTTTTTCCCGCGATTCTTTTTCCCGCCATGCGTGTTCCCGCCACTCTTTCCCCCGCCATTCGTGTTCCCGCCATTCGTGTCCCGCCATTCGTGTTCCCGCCATTCGTGTTCCCGCCATTCATGTTCCCGCCATTCTTTTTCCCGCCATCTTTTCCCTGCCATTCGTGTTCCCGCCATTCGTGTTCCCGCAAATCTTTTTCCCGCCATTCGTGTTCCTTCTACTCTTGTTCCTCCGGCTTCACAGAAGGAAACGTTTTCTACAGATGTTTGATTAATGATATCAAGTTTTACAAGAAAGAAACGGAGAAAAGTTGGGACACAATGGACCGACGGAGAATCAGGAGGACAAACTTTTAGTTTTTCAAAGAGAAATCCAAGGACGTTCAGAGAGAGAGACAAAGTTAAAGAGGGGGGGGGGTGCTGTGTCAGCAGTGTGCTTAAACCAACTCCAAAGATTAATCACAGGAAAACACATACAGCACACACACACACACAGACACACACACACACACACACACACACACACACACACACACACTTGTATATCTCGCATTCCCAGCAGTTCAAAGTGTGGTTGGTTTGAAACAGATTAAAAACTGTCTATGAAGTGATGCATTGCAATTGTCATAGCGAGGGGTGGGGAGAGATCTTCTTTTTTTTTGCATAAAAAATCCCCTCTTTTCTTTTCTTCCCCTCCGCCGCTATCAGCGGAGAGATGGAGAGAACTCGCTAATCCTGCCGTGGTCGGGAAAATTTGCATCGGCGGCAAATAAACAAAAGCACACCATTTTTCATCTCCAGCTTCTATATTAAAACGGAGATGGCGGCGGGGCGGGGGAGAGAGAGAGAGGGAGAGAGAGGGAGAGGCTCGTTGGTGTCAGAGATAGGCACGCTGATGTTCGGTCTCGGTAAATGGAAACCAGTGTGGCGAGCTCGCCGCATCAATCCCTCCTTTCTCCTTCCAGGTGCGGAGAGGAGGAAGAGGAAGGTGAGGGAGGGAGGGGGGGTGATGAAGAGTGATGAAAAGTGGATACAAGCCGCCGCCGCCGTGCGGAAGACGAGAATATGTTAATAAATACAGAGAACTAATTATCACCGGGTTCTTTATTCTGAGGGTTTCCTCCCGTTCTCCTCGACCTTTGACCTTTGACCTTTGACCCCGGGGTTAAACAAATAATCACCTTTTTAATTCTCTGGTCGTCTCTTTCCTCGTGACCCGTAAGGAGAAGAGAGACGAGGCGTTCAGGGCCTCACGGCGGCCGCCACACACACATCGATGAGACTTATCTGGTCCTCTCTCTGCATTACACTCGGGTACACGAGTACACCTGCAGGGGCCAGAGGTGGTGCTTTAGATTAGGCTCCACTGTACACACACACACACACACACACACACACACACACACACACTGATAAGAAATGCTGCTCTTCCTGCCGTGTGAAGTGGATAAAGAGTACAAGCCCGAGGTGATGAAGTGTGTTTCTCTGTGTGGAAGGTTACTGACACACGTTTGAACTCCTCTGGTTGTATAGAAGTCTATGCTTCATGTGTTACAGATACATTCTCTCTCCTGACCACCAGGGGGCGACTCCTCTGGTTGTATAGACATATCATATACAGCCTTAAAACAAACAACATAATAATGTTTCATTACATAATTCAAACTTTCCACAAACTTCTGACTCCTTTAGATATTCCGTGAGCTCCTAAATCATCAGATGTCTAACGCCGCAATGCATTCTGGGTCCTTTGGGAGGAACTGGTCTAGTCGGACTGTAAAGTTTGACAGCTGAGTAATGTTTTTATTTTTGTTGAGTCGGAGCCAGAGACAAAAATAGGAACGTCGGCCTTGCAGGAATGCACAGGTGCATGGCCTGCAGCTGGAGGCGGGGCCTAGCTGGAGGCGGGGCCTGCAGCTGGAGGCGGGGCCTAGCTGGAGGCGGGGCCTAGCTGGAGGCGGGGCCCAGGTACGAGTACATATAGTTGCGTAATTCCGCCGCCCCAGACTTTCGTTTTCCCAACCCGCGTTCACGACTGGATCAAGTGCAGGTCGGGTTCACCTGGGAGGCTTCAGGGCCTCTCTCCGGTGGAACTGCGTACCGTCCCTTTAAGGCCGCCGTCGTCTCTCAGGCTCGTCCATAAAGCCCCGATGACGACGAAGATTACCGTGATGGATATTCACCCCGGACCACACGGGCTGATGTATGGCCGCTCTGCCCGTATACACACTGTGAGTTAGTGGCCCCCCCCCCCCCCCCCCCCCCGACCTTGCCGCTGCAGTAATGCTCCTGCAGAAGAAGAGAGGAGATAATGGAGGAGTCATCTGGAGGTGCTGGGATTCAACTCACTGACATGAAAGGGTAAATCCCCAGGGCAACGGGCAGCCTGTGTGCCCCTGAACGCCCCTTTAAGGGACTCTGAGAGCCGGATACGTAATTATCCGACGGGGACTCGTGTGATGCGTTCGCTGGCATCGGGAACGCCGGGCAAATCTTTAAAGGACGGATTTTGTGGACTGAGAATCTGTAATTAAATTAGTGATTCTTTAAAACTGTGTGTGTACTTAATGCCACTTGTGTGTACTTAGTGTGAATGCGTCCCCCCCCTTTGATACGCCAACAATCCACTTGAGATCCAAAAAATACTTACTTTTTTTCATTCTCTAGAAATTATTTAATTTCCCAGAAAAAACTCGGAGGGCCCCGGAGCTCTCAATCTAGAAGATTTTCAAAATAAACCTCCGTGCTCACATGCATTTACTACATAGTAGGTTTTCAAAATAAAGCTCAGTGTTCACATGCATACATTTTGGGTAGCTTTTCAAAATAAAGCTCTGGGTTCACATATACACATATGAAAAGTGTTATATTTAAAGTTGTATACAATTATCCAGAAATTAATCAACATTTTCAAAATAAAAGCCCTGGAGGTCTCAACCAAGAGGATTTTCTTTAAACAATGAGCTTTATTATGATTTCAATGGTTCAACGTGAAGATTTAATTTCAAGTTCTTACTTCATAATAAATGATAATAAACTTCTCTCTGGCTGCATCACCCAAAACAAAATGATCCTTAATGTCAGAAACTTTCCTTTTCTTTACATTAAGAGACAATTATTGTCCGAAGGAATTCAACTCAAACTTTATTTACATTCTGCAGACGAGACGAGGAACAAAAACAACGTTTATATTACGCAAGAATATTTACACGGAAAGAGGCCGAGAGGTCGAGAGGTCATTTACTAAAGAGGAAAGACGAACATCGCCCCCCGGGAGGAGGAGGAGGAGGTGGAGGAGGAGGTGGAGGAGGAGGAGGAGGAGGTGGAGGAGGAGGAGGTGGAGGAGGAGGTGGAGGAGGAAGAGGAGGTGGAGGAGGAGGAGGTGGAGGAGGAGGAGGTGGAGGAGGAGGAGGAGGAGGAGGAGGTGGAGGAGGAGGAGGAGGAGGAGGAGGAGGAGGAGGAGGTTCTCTCTGAAGCTCGGAGCATCTCGATGGAGGCCGGTGTTTACCCGTCTGCACGCCGCCAATTAATCACCTACGCCGCCACGAGCCACGGGGGCATGTGTGCGTGTGTGTGTGTGTGTGTGGGGGGGTAGTTAGGAGTGTAAACACGGCTAAAAGCTACTGGTTGGCACCATTTTGTTTTGGTTAGGATACAGAGTGAGTGATGAGGAGGAGAAGCTGTGATGAAGGACGGCAGGAGTGATGGAGGGTGTGTGAGTGTGAGAGTGAGTGTGTGTTTTTGTGTGAGTGTGTGTGTGTGTGTGTGTGTGTGTGTAAATATGTGTGAGAGTTTGAATGTGTGTGTGTGTGTTTGAATGTGTGTGTGTGTGTGTGAGTTTGAATGTGTGTGTGTGTGAGTTTGAATGTGTGTGTGTGTGTGTGTGTGAGTTTGAATGTGTGTGTGTGTGAGTTTGAATGTGTGTGTGTGTGTGTGTGAGTTTGAATGTGTGTGTGTGTGAGTTTGAATGTGTGTGTGTGTGTGTGTGTGTGAGTTTGAATGTGTGTGTGTGTGTGTGTGTGTAAGTTTGAATGTGTGTGTTTTTCCTCATACGATCTTTTTGTGTCTATTTTAATTCCACAGTTTAATTTAACTGAATTAAATGTTTTATCGTATATAAAA
>CM070089.1:1086558-1091558 GCA_036178185.1 Liparis tanakae
GAATGCACCGCCCCCCCCCGGTGGCTGGACCCGGGGGTCGGGTGGAGGTTACTCAAATACAGACGGCTTAGCTTCTCCACGCCGTCCATTAACTATGAAAACACGCGCAGCGCCCGGCTCGCCCGCCATTGTTGTTCTGCCTTTATTTGTCCAGGGGGGGGGGGGGGGCAGTTATATTCAGGTCTGTGGATGCAGGAGGAAGAAAGGGTCACTTTTCATTAACTTGAATATTACTTGAACGGTTCATCTAACTCATGATATTTTATTTGATTTTATCGTCAGCAGCGTTTCTCTAAACATTTTTCCGGGTTCTCAACAGACTTTTTGTCCTAAACACACGTGTTCAAGTTTTACATCATATTTACATACATGTAAAACAGACTGCACCGTGTGCAACACCTCCCAGGCGCGATGGAATCAATAACTAGTGCGAGCTTCGGCCCGGAAATCCTTTAAGGTGGACTGAGAGCTTTTAAGGTGGACTGAGCTAATATTACGAGACCAAACTTTTGAGTTTTGTTTCTTTTGAGATAAATGACGTCAAATAGAATCAGGACTGTGTGTGTGTATGTATATATATATATATATATATATATATATATATATATATATATATATATATATACATACATATGTATATATATATATACACAATATATATACACAACTTAAGTTGTTTTAACTAGTTCACAGTTGTTTAAAGTTGTTTAAAGTTGTTTTGAGTTGTTTCAACTAGTTCAAAGTTGTTTAAGTTGTTTGATCTTAACACATACTGCTTTAAATACAGTATATTTATATTTGTGAGGTACTTTTGAGGTTTTAAAACGGACTCTTCCTGCAGCGAGAAGGTCCTCGTAGACGGGTAGTCCTGGTCCTGGTCCTGCGTCTGGAGGAGGAGGAGGGGGAGGAAGAGGAGGAGGAAGAGGAGGAGGGGGAGGAAGAGGAGGGGGAGGGCGAGGAAGAGGGCTCTAAAAGGAGGAGAAATGTTAACGTCTCGCTCCTCACTTCCTCCTCTCTAATGTTCTTCAGTCATAATAAATCTGGGCCCGACTCTCTAAAGCAAACAATGCTGTGGGGACCGAGTCCTCCAATAACACTTTGTCAGTTCCAATCAGGCCTGAAATATGACTCAACTGTCCCCCCCAGACCCCCCAGACCCCCCCCAGACCCCCAGACCCCCCCACTCCCTCCCTCTGGCTCCGTTCCCCTCGCTGTACTTTCCTTAAGCCTTCCCAACTCTTCCTCCCCCATCCTGGAGTCTTCCTCTTTTTTCAACACTGATATTTAAATATAAGAACTTTAAAACTCAAAAAAAATATTTTCATTTAAATATTACAAATATTAAATTAATAACTATTAAAACAACTTTTCTCTCCTTTTGGACGTTTCTCTGCCCGTCGGCTGTCAGTCAAAGACACGATGACGCTGTGATCCGGGTTGACTTCTTAAAGTTAAACTTTGACTCTTCGGGTTTCATCTTCTGTTTTCACCGTTACCCGAAATATGCAAATTCTGTGTTTTCGGAGGAGGAAACCCGATAAAGGGCGCGGCCGGTCCACCGGATCAAACCGGCTCCTGCATCCGGACGTAATCCCTGCTACTCCGAGGCATGGGCACTGCTCGGATACGTGTGTGTGTGTGTGTAATCTGTGTGTGTGTGTGTGTGTGTGTGTGTTTGACTTTACGATCTGCAGCTCGGTTTCTGCAGAGAAGAAAAAAAAACTTCCTGGTCGTAAAATTCAATTGCCTTGAACCTTCTGCCTTTGTAGCGGCGGCTGAACGAGTCGACCCCGAATATATTTATTTGTTGAGCTTTTTTTCTCTCTGTGCGTTAGCCCCCTGCGGCCATGTTAATCAGACCCCCCCCCCCCCCCCCCCCCCCCCGACAGAGGGAAACCTTCAGCGGCGATGCCCGGCCGACCGCGGAGCGAGCATGTTCTCTTCACGCATGATTAACGCCGTTAAGAAGAGGGGGGGGGGGGGGGGACCACCTCAAAGAGAGAACTGCCCCGACTTCAAAGTCTCGCCACTGAGAAAAGAGACTCTGTCCCTGTGTGCACCCCCCCCCCTCTACACACACCCTTAAAACTTAATACAACATGGCTTCAACTACCCTTCTAAACACACACACACACACACACACACACACACACACACACACACACAAGGAAATGTAAAGAGCGCTTTAGGGTTTGATCTGGTGTCACTGGTGAATGATTGACTATATTAACATTATTATATGTATATATATATATATATATATATATATATATATATATATATATATATATATATATATATATATACAAATTTGATTTGCAATAACATAATTTTACATAATTATAGCTGATACAATTCAATTTTAATTTTATTATTTAGATTTCTTTAATTATCTGTAACTTGCGACCTGGTTTGAGTACACAAATGTTTTCCTTTATTTTTTCTAATTTAAATAAATAAATAAATAATGTAAATTAATAATATACAAAGTGCATTCAAAAAGTTTTAATCGGAAGGTTTATAACTCCTAAAATATTACCACATCGGGAAAAACAAAAGAGTTAAACCAGTGAGACCAATAATCCTCTCCTGTTTATCTGTTGTTTATTAAATTAAATAAATTAAGAAAAGTTATTTTTTTTCAGGAGGAAAAACTTTATAAATAACAGATTTTATAAAACCAGCCAAAAAGAGAGAGACCATACAATAAAACGTCTACGTATCCATCTTTAACAGCAGCAGATGGAGGGTCGTGACCTCTGGGCCTCTGGAGGTCAACAGTAACTCATCCAGAAGGATTATGATAACGACCCGTTCAGGTTTCAGTGGACAAGAGAACGGACATCCCATAATGTCTTATTCTAGGACACATCTTCAATATTTGCTCCAATGAACAATTACATGTTACCTTTAGGAATCATCTTTTTTATTAATATAATAAAAAATATTATAAATTGTACATAGTTGTTCCAAATCCATTTTTTAAAAAGAATAAAATAAAAAAGAATAAAGTCAAATCCTCCAGGAAAATCTTCTGCTGCGCTAACGGCGCCGGGAGCTAACGGCGCCGGGCGCTAACGCCGCCGGGCGCTAACGCCGCCGGGCGCTAACGCCGCCGGGCGCTAACGCCGCCGGGCGCTAACGGCCGTTTCTCTTTGTCTCCTCGCAGCAAAAGAGAGGTCAACTCACGTTTCCTAGAAAGCTTAAACCAGCGAGGTGTGAGCTCATGTGGGTGTGTGTGTGTGTGTGTGTGTGAGTTCATGTGTGTGTGTGTGAGCTCATGTGTGTTTGAGCTCATGTGTGTGTGTGTGTGTGTGTGTGAGCTCATGTGTGTTTGAGCTCATGTGTGTGTGTGTGTGTGTGTGAGAGCTCATGTGTGTTTGCGTGTGTGTGGAATTTGTCCCGAGGCAGTAACTGACGGGGAGCATTCTCGCTTTTTAAGACCCCCCCCCCCCCCCCCCCCCTCATAGGAACACAGAGGCGCAGCGCTACACCTTTACCTGCCGGACGAAGGGCGGCCCACAATGCACCATTCATGGCCCGTTTGGGGTAAACAAGCCTCTATGCAAACACACTTCTGTTCCTGACAGTTCAACTCGTGGCATTATGACTGTGGGATTATGTCTGTGGGATTATAACTGTGGGATTATGACTGTGGGATTATGACTGTGGGATTATGACTGTGGGATTATAACTGTGGGATTATGACTGTGGGATTATGACTGTGGGATTACGACTGTGGGATTATAACTGTGGCATTATAACTGTGGGATTATGACTGTGGGATTATGACTGTGGGATTATGACTGTGGGATTATGACTGTGGGATTATAACTGTGGGATTATGACTTTGGCATTATGACTGTGGGATTATAATTGTGGGATTATGACTGTGGGATTATGACTGTGGGATTATTACAGGACGTCCAGCTCAGACACGCAGCACGCCCTTCAAAGTAAAGGTCCGACTTTATGATCATTATGATATTAAATCTGCAAATTAGTAAAATACAACAAGTAGAAGTGGACCAACAGTTTTCTGTTCATAGTGCCAATTTAAATATAAGTATATATATATATATATATATATATATATATATATATATATATATATATATATATATATATATATATATGTGCGGATGTAAAAGCACAGATCAAAGTTACAACAGCCAGAAGTTGCTAAACAGTGTTCTACATATGTATGTTCATTTATATATCAATATTTAAAGTTAAAACAAGCATATATGGCCAAATAACTATATTAGTACCCCCCCCACCCCCCCCCCCCTTTTTGACATTTAAACTAAACATTCTCACGCGGCCAATCGGCTCTGAGCGCTGCACTTCCTGGATTAGGAGGCCCCGCCCCCTCCTGTGGGGCGAGCGGTGCTTACATAACCCCCGACCCCTCGGTGCGTTAATGGAGGGGGCGGGGCCGTTTGTTGTGACGGGGGGGCGGTAATCGCCCGGTGACCCGACGCTCCTCACGGCGGCCCGGACCTCCTCCTCCAGAGCCATTTAAATCTGAGTTAAACCAGTTTTACAATTTAAAGTTTAAAGTTTGTCCCGGACGACGTCTACCTGGTTTCAGGGTAAAAACGTAAGTAAAGAAAAAGATCGGAAAACCCCACTTTGTGAGGGTGGAAGGTTCACCAAACTGTCTCTTTAATAGATGGCTTGAGGCAACAAAAACACGTGAGTAAATAGAAGTTCGGAAATCCCCGATCTTATTCAACCCTGTGAGGGTCAAAGGTCGCGTATTTTACGAAGTACGTGTTCTTTTTCCTTAAAACCACATGATTAGAGATAAAGTTTGGAAAACCTAGACTTTATTCTACTTGAGGTTGATTTTTTAAAATGACACGGTTTTGCTAACCAAAAACCACGAAATTAAAGAAAAAGTAGACGAGACTTCGGAAAACTGCGATCTTCCTCCCTCTCAGAGTAGACGAAGGTAACGGTTTCCAAACATTTTCTTTAATTACGTCCTTTTAGAA
>CM070089.1:1094058-1096558 GCA_036178185.1 Liparis tanakae
TACCGGTGGGGACTTGGACTTGACTGAACGCAGCTCCATGGGGACTCAAGTTCCGGTGGCGACCCTGTGTGTTTGTGTGTGTGTGTCTCTCGGTGTGTGTGTCTAAATGTGTGTTTCCATGTGTGTAGGTGTGTCTCTGTGGTGTGTGTGTGTGTTTTCCCCTCTCTGGTCTGTTCATATTCTAATCAGCATGTTTCCTGCTGCATTGATCAGCTGATAAGCTTCTACACCCGAGGAGTCCTCAGCAGATGCAACGCACTGATAGGGGGGGGGGGGGGGGGGGGAGTGTGCGAGGGCGAGGGAATATCTCTCTCTCAGAACATGTACGAATACTTTTTATTAAAACGGGTTTAAAACCTCAGAGCACGACTTCCTCTTCTTCTTCTTCTTCTTCTTCTTCTTCTTCTTCTTCTTCTTCTTCTTCTTCTTCTTCTTCTTCTTCTTCTTCTTCTTCTTCTTCTTCTTCTTCTTCTTCTTCTTCTTCTTCTTCTTCTTCTTCTTCTTCTTCTTCTTCTTCTTCTTCTTCTTCTTTTCATGGACATTTGCCCTGATAATTGTCACATTTAAAAAGACTAAAAGTTATTTTGATGTAGTTACCTGAAGACGCTCGGCCTGAAGCTTAAAGAAGTCAAAGAGCCTCGGGGTCCTTATCTGTTTTTTTTTGTTGGGGGGTATTAACAGTGTATGCTCACGTGAAACCAACATGGCCGCCGAAGTGGAACCACCTTCCTGTTTCCTACTTCCTGTTTCCTCTTCATCCGTTTCGGGCCAATACATTTTGTTTAAAATGTTTAAAATGTTTAATTTTAATGCATATTGGTGCCGTGCAAAAAAAGTGAGGGTGGGGGAGGGGTAGGGGGGGGGGGTGGACCTCCCACCAGCGACATCAATGACTCCCAGCGGAGGCTCCGCCCCTTTCTTTGTTCTTTTCTTCTGGTGAGCTCGTAGCTCCATCAAAGAGCTGCTTGCTTCTGAACGGAGGAGATTCAAGTTCACACAACACGACTCCCTCATCACGCCACCCTGTAGTCACATGTTCACATATATAGTCTCATGTTCACATATATAGTCTCATGTTCACATATATAGTCACATGTTCACATATATATTCTCATGTTCACATATATAGTCACATGTTCACATATATAGTCACATGTTCACATATATAGTCTCATGTTCACATATATAGTCACATATTCACATATATATTCTCATGTTCACATATATAGTCACATGTTCACATATATATTCTCATGTTCACATATATAGTCACATGTTCACATATATAGTCACATGTTCACATATATATTCTCATGTTCACATATATATTCTCATGTTCACATATATAGTCACATGTTCACATATATAGTCACATGTTCACATATATATTCTCATGTTCACATATATAGTCACATGTTCACATATATATTCTCATGTTCACATATATAGTCACATGTTCACATATATAGTCACATGTTCACATATATAGTCTCATGTTCACATATATAGTCTCATGTTCACATATAAACATTCATAAATATAATTATTGTTCCTGCTCTGCCTGATTATGTGGAAGTTGGAGGTTTTTGCATTTCGACGCCACAGAGAACATTTTTCTTCACTTTCTGTCTCACTTCACGTTCTGAATGAGAATAAATGTAAAGTGTGTTTACGGAATTTTCTATTCTTACTTTTATTTTGGCGGGGTGGCGGTGGCGAGGTTCATATAAACCTTCAATATATTCCATTTCCTCCCTTGAAGCGCGGCCGGTCACCTTATTTCATATCTCTGGAATATATTTTGCACATAAAGTTTTATTCCTGTAACTTTATTCACCCCCCCCTCCCCCCTCCCCCTCCCCCCCTTTCAGGTAGAAGTCATTACAGCTTTTAAAGCACAGCCATCTCTCCCTTTTCATCACTCCATTTGTGTGTAAACATCTTTAAAAGGTTCCCTTTCTTCTCCTGCTATACTTATTTATTTATTCTCTCTTCTCCTATTTTTTATTTAAACTGCTTGACTCCTAAAATACAGATATCACAGTTTTTTTTTTCATGTTGAAAAATGAGCATATTACTTCCTACATCTCGTATTTTCTTCTTCTCTTTTTTTCTTCTTCTTCTCTCCGCACAATAAATATTTTTCCATTTATATGCAAATTATTATCTACTGACCAAAGAACGGATAAAAGTGCTCTTGTTTCCATTGTGGCGCGCCTCCTCATTTGAGGAGTAAATAATCTCTATTATTTATACCCCTGGCCTGAAAGGGAATGTATTAACTTATAAGTTATAAGTAGTTAGAAGTTACTCACTCTAAACTGGGGGGGGGGGGGGGGGGGCTCTGCTTAGCTGACTTCCCCCCAAATTGCTGACATAATTACATGAATGTAATTTTTCTTCTTTTTTTTTAACATTCGCATAAAAAAAAAAAAAGAATCTCGGCATTTTCAGTGAAGCAGATAATTAGACTCGGGGTGGAAAAAATAAATAAATAATA
>CM070089.1:1104058-1106558 GCA_036178185.1 Liparis tanakae
GTCGTTGGGTGCGAGTGGGGCCCATAAATCGTGGCCTATCAGCCGGTCCGGTCTCTTCCGCCCTCGTTTTTTTTTTATTGAACGTTCTTGTCGCCTGACGCTTCGCGGTGGAAACATCGAGGAGGAGAGGAGGAGAGGAGGAGAGGAGGAGAGGAGGAGGAGAGGAGGAAGGGAACAATGACTGATGGACATTGGAGGAGGGGATGAGTGGGTGGTCACTGGCGCCGCTTTAAAGAAACCACGTTGAACTCCACAGTGAAGTGTGTGTGTGTGTGTGTGTGTGTGTGTGTGTGTGTGTGTGTGTGTGTGTGTGTGTAAGTGAGGGGGGGGGGATGTGGATTTAAGGATGATCCTCACGATGAGGGGCGGAGACTATCTCTCCATCGCCGGCCTCTGATTGGTCGGATGAGGTTGTCGTGTAGGAGGGAGAAAACACTCGAGATCAAAACTTCTCACGGAGGGGGGGGGGGGGGGGGGTTCGACAGGGGTGGGAATAGCTTCTGCATTTGCGTGATTTATCAAAATAAAACAAATTATTCATTTAATTTAAAGGATCTCAAACTTGTTATGTGTTTTAAATAAAGACGATGAACTCTCCTGAACTTAGTTATTCCTAGTTAAGAGAGTAAGTATTTAGATTGAATCCACCGTTTGATAGATTTTCACCGTGTTTACAAAATATAAATTGAACAGTTTTTGATCTCTGAACTTCTATCAAAATTAATGAAACAATGCTTTTAATTTAACAAGTTTCTTTTATTTTATTATCTTCCAATTTACTGTAATTACAAAATATCGTCAACTTTTTTGTATCTGAAATAGGAACAATTAAAGCAGAGTAGAGGCGGATAGATCTTTATGTGCCTGCATTTTAAATTCCTATATTTACGCATTAGTGATTCCTTGTAAATGAGAATAAGTCTTAAACTTAATTCACCGTTTGATGCGTTTCTACGTGAAAAAGAGAAAAAAGTCAAAACACGAATCATTTCTGAACTTCTACCAACATGACTTAAATATTAATTAAATAAATTAAACTATGCATTTACATTAACAAACTTTATTTTCTTTTTTTACAAATTACTGTAATGACAAAAAGATTTTCAACTTTTCTGTGAATACAATAAAGACATAAATCAGGTTAGAGATGAATCCTCCTAAACTTGCATTTTAAATCTCTGATAATTATACATCGGTTATCTCATGTTTACGCCTTCGTTATAACCTGGAAATACGAGAATCACTATTCACTATTCTACGTGAAAAGAGGAGACAAAGTTCCTCAGGGTTTCAGAACACGACTTCTGAACTCCCAACGACTCGCGGAACATTTAGGAGCGTTTATAAATGTTCGATTTCGGTTCCTAGCGGAGCGACAGGAGGTGAAAAGTTGTTTAAGCGTCGCGATCGCCGTGACAACACGACCGTGAGCCGAGCGCCTCGTGGGCGAGCGCCACGGACCTCCCCACGGCCTCGCCGAGCTCCTCGCCGCTAATCGCAGAGTGTGTGTGTGTGTGTGTGCATGTGTGTGTGTGTGCATGTGTGTGTGTGTGTGTGTGTGTGAGGGGGGAATCTCAGGGCGGCAGAGACCGAATGGACTCCAGAGATTGTGGTTCCGCCGCCGCTTTTCCCCAAACAGGCCCCCCCCCCCCCCTCGCCGGGCGGGCGAGTCGCGAAACAAGAGGATTCTCTTTTCTTTTTTCTTCTTAAAAGACGCCCACGCTCGCTTAGGAGAGAGGAGGCGTGAGGTGGACTCGGCTAGGAAGTAGTTTAAGAAGTCGTTGGAAGGGAAAGAAAACTTGTCTCCTTCTTCAGCTTCCTTTGTACCTCTCGTCAAATGTCCTCTTACCCCTATCCTTACCCCTATCCAATATCCTTGTTCCTTTCCTTCCCACTGACCTTGTTTCCTTCTCTTCCCCTAAGGCCTCATTTCCTTCCACTTGCCTCCTTTCCTTTTATTCTTCCTTTCCTTCCCCTTCCAATGGCTTCCTTGTCCTTCCTTTCCACCGGGTTCCTGCCCTTTCTCCTGGCCTCCTTTCCTTCCCACTACATTTCTATCGCTCCCTCTCTTTTCTGCCTCCTTTCCTTTCCTTCCTTGCCTTCTTCTCCCTTTGGCTTCCTTTCCTTCCCTTTCCTTCCCTTTCCATTAGCGTCCTTGTCTTTCCCTTCCATTGAGTTCCTGTCCTTACTCCTTGCCTCCTTTTCCCCCACATCATTTCTATCACGCCTTCCTCCCTTTTCCCTTTTGTTTATCTGGCTTCCTTCATATCTCCTCTTCCCTTTCCCATCCCGTGGGCTTCCTTGCTCCTCTTCTCCTCCTTTCCTCCGGCCTCCTGCACTCCTAATCTCAGCCCAGCACTGGGAGCAGATAAGGCCCCCCCCCCATCCTCCTGGCTCCAGAACATCTCCCCCAGGCCAAAGGTAGATGAGGCCAGCAGATACTCAGCGGGGATCTTTGGTTGTGTGGAGGATCTGATCCGGATCCCCAACACAGGACTCA
>CM070089.1:1124058-1126558 GCA_036178185.1 Liparis tanakae
TGAGGAGGAAGCCCCGCCCCCTGCCCTCACTGGGGAGGAAGCCCCGCCCCCTGCGCTCACTGAGGAGGAAGCCCCGCCCCCTGCCCTCACTGGGGAGGAAGCCCCGCCCCCTGCCCTCACTGGGGAGGAAGCCCCGCCCCCTCCAGTTGGTCCCACCCACCTTGTTTTGTTAAAGTACTTTCCTCTACTTTATTCCAGAAGGAAATAAAATACTTGTTTATTGATCTTGATCTTTTATCCTCCTGCTCCTCCTCCTGCTCCTCCTCCTGCTCCTCCTCCTGCTCCTCCTCCTGCTCCTCCTTCTCCTCCAGGTTCCTTCTCATGGGAGTGCAGGAGGGATCCAGAGGAGTATTGCACAATAAGGGTCTCCTCTTTGTATGTGTGTGTGTGTGTGTGTGTGTGTGTGTGTGTGTGTGTGTGTGTGTGTGTGGGGGGGGGGGGAATTCATCAAAGAGGCGGTGGACGGTCCGATATCCAACGGGACGCTTTTGTTTTCCTCGGTGGCAAAAGATTAATGAACAGAGGAGGTGACATTTAGAGGAGGAGGAGGAGGAGGAGGAGGAGGAGGAGGAGGAGGAGGAGGAGGAGGAGGAGGAGGAGGAGGAAGACATCGATCTGAGGGATGGAGACGGCCTCATGAAGACCCCATTGTCCTGGTTATCACGACGACAATGGACCACACACAGGGGGAGGAGCAGGAGGAGGATGGAGGAGCAGGAGGGAGGAGGAGAAGGAGGAGGAGGAGGAGGAGGAGGAGGAGGAGGAGGAGGAGCAGCTCCTACATAACATGTTGTTTTATTTAATCAGATCACAGATTTAATTATTTATTCATGTTTTTGGGGAATCAAACGCGTTGGAGCCATTTGATTGGCCGAGCCCCAGAGAGAACTTTATCTCACCGTGTACCGGAACTCTGACGGACAAATAACATGAACGTTATTTTATTTTCATTCAGAAGAACCAATCAGCACCAAGAGGGACAGGGTGTGTGTGTGTGTGTGTGTGTGTGTGTGTGTGTGTGTGTGTGTGTGTGTGTGTGTGTGTGTGTGTGTGTGTGCGTGAATGTGTGTGTGTGTATGTGTGAGTGTGTGTGTGTGTGTTCTGTGTGTGTGTGTGTTCTGTGTGTGTATATGTGTTCTATGTGTGTGTGTGTGTGTCAGAGAAACAAAGGCTCAGAGACAAAGAGGTTTGAGACTTCTACCAACAGCAGAACTGTGAACGCCTCAACACTACACCACGCCTGTGTGTGTGTGTGAGTGTGTTATCTGTGAGTGTGTGTGTGGGTGTGTGTGTGAGTGTGTGAGTGTGTGTGTGTGTGTGTGTTTGGCCGGCTCTCCAGTTATTGCTTTTGAAGTTGTTAATTAAACCCTCAACCATCTGGTCGCTCAATGAATTTACACGAAGCTTCTCAGCCATGAAAAAAAAGACTGAATAAATAAATAATAAATAATTTAATAATTTAATATTTTAATAATTTATTAAATGCTTTAGATTTCTCTCGTCTTAGTGGGAGGAAAATAACAAGAAGTCTTATAAATGTAGATCTGGAGCCCAGAGACGTCACCACGGTGACCGCCTTCGCCTGAGATCACGCCGCGGGTGTGTGAGTGAGTGTGTGTGAGAGTGTGAGAGGGGGTGAGTGTGTGAGTGTGTGAGTGTGTGTGTGTGTGTGTGAGAGTGTGTGAGAGTGTGAGAGTGTGTGAGAGTGTGTGTGTTTGTTAGTGTGTGTGTGAGTGTGTGTGCGAGTGTGTGAGAGTGTGAGAGTGCGTGAAGTTTGTGTGTTTGTTAGTGTGTGTGTGAGTGAGTGTGAGAGAGTGTGTGAGTGTGAGAGTGTGTGAGAGTGTGTGTGTGAGAGTGTGTGGGGTGTGTGAGTGTGTGAGGAGTGTGTGTGGAGTGTGTGTGAGTGTGTGTGTGTGTGTGTGTGTGTGTGTGTGTGAGTGTGTGAGTGAGTGAGAGTGAGTGTGTGAGAGTGAGTGATTGTGTGTGTGTGTGTGTGAGAGTGAGTGAGTGTGTGAGAGTGAGTGTGTGTGAGTGAGTGTGTGTGTGTGAGTGTGTGTGTGAGTGTGTGAGTGAGTGTGTGAGTGTGTGTGTGTGAGTGTGTGTGAGTGTGTGTGAGTGTGTGTGAGTGTGTGTGTGTGTGTGTGTGTGTGTGTGTTAGTGTGTGTGTGAGTGTGTGTGAGTGTGTGAGTGTGAGTGTGTGTGTGAGTGTGTGTGTGCTCCAAAGCGAGATGTCGACCTTTGATCTCTCGTCTTCTTCGTCTCCCTCTGAGCTCGTTGTCCTGGCTGACGCATGCGCGTTGCCATGGAAACGTTGTTGTTTTTGTTGTTGTTGTTGCTGTTGTCACAGTATAGCTTACCTTCTCTCCAGCCACGCCCACCTCATCCAGTCCACCTCTTCTTCTTCTTCTTCTTCTTCTTCTTCTTCTTCTTCTTCTTCTTCTTCTTCTTCTTCTTCTTCTTCTTCTTCTTCTTCTTCTTCTTCTTCTTCTTCTTCTTCTTC
>CM070089.1:1131558-1151558 GCA_036178185.1 Liparis tanakae
GGCTCTCTGTGAGGTAATTAAAGGAGAAGCATCTGTTTTCCGGTCGCCACTCGTCTCACACCTGAGCCGCTCCCGACCCGCGTGGCGCCCGCGTGGCGCCCGCCATCGAGCCGTGGTCGAGCCGTGGTCCACACAGGATTAAGATCTTTATTCTGCGAAAGTCCAGATTAAATTATGTCTTTAAAACATATTTTATGCAATTGATTTTAAGTGATTTTATCGTTTTATACTCCAAACATATTTATGACCTTTTACCTTTTATACATGTTTATTTCTTTTTATTATTTACAAATGTTAATCTGCTTTTAATGTTGATTTATGTTACTACTTATAATTATGTTATGTTCTTTTTTAGATCTTGTTTCCCTTTTTCTATGGTCATTTTTTCATGATTTTTAACAATTTATATATTTATATATTAGTTTATGTTTTAGCGGTGTGTGTGTGTGTGTGTGTGTGTGTGTGTGTGTGTGTGTGTGTGTGTGTGTGTGTGTGAGTGTCGGTGTGTGTTTCCACCTCCTCACGCCACTTTCCAATCTGTGTCACAGCGGCGCAGGTTTGACTCCCGGCCTCCAGAGGGGCTGTGTGTGTGTGTGTGTGTGTGTCTGTGACTGTGTGTGTGTGTGTCTGTGTCTGTGTGTGTGTGTGTGTCTTTGTATGTGTGTCAGCGTGGGGTCCACAGCAGTGAATCTGGACCTTTGGCTTCGGTGTCGTAATGGATTAAACTCGTGGGCCGGTCTAATGTCTGGACTCACGCAGCGCAGCGGAGAACACGTGGAAGTGTCAGGCGTGAAGCCTGTGTGTGTGTGTGTGTGTGGTGTGTGTGTGTGTGTGTGTGGGGGGGGGGGGGGGGCTAACCGTACAAAAAAACAAGTTCTGACTCGGTTGAATGATTGAAACGACTCTGAATAAGGAGTGTCGTCGGGTTGATGCCGCGTGTCTCCTGTGTGTGGTGGCTGTCGCCAATCAATCACACCCATTGATCCTCAGAGACACACACATACACACACACACAGACACGCACCCCCCCACACACACACACACACACACACACACACCTGTCCTGGTAGGGTGTTTCTGGGTGCCGTTCATCTGTCTACAGACATCGACCCTCCACTGGAATATACGACTGTTTACTCACAACAAGGCGTATTGATCTGTGTGTGTGTGTGTGTGTGTATGTGTGTGTGTGTATGTGTGTGTGTGTGTGTGTGTGTCTCGTTCTGATGTCTCGGAGCTTTACTGAGACAGCAGAATATTTAATACGTTGTTACGCCTCGTTGTCGTTATGTTTCTTTTACTTTCAAGTCACTTGATATAATATTCATCCTTCTTGTTCTCCACAAAGCGTTGTCATGGTTTCCGTCACAGAGGACCTCCTCCACTCGCCCAAAGACCTGGAGAGACACACCAGTTCATAGGGAGGAGAGCTGTTTCTACTGCCCCCGGTGGGCCGACACGGTATTACAGCCGCAACACCTGATCACTGTATATAAACCAGAATGGAGATGGAGGAGAGGGAGATGGAGGAGAGAGAGATGGAGGAGAGAGAGATGGAGGAGAGGGAGATGGAGGTGAGAGAGATGGAGGTGAGAGAGATGGAGGTGAGAGAGATGGAGGAGAGGAGATGGAGGTGAGAGATGGAGGTGAGGGAGATGGAGGTGAGGGAGATGGAGGAGAGAGAGATGGAGGTGAGAGAGATGGAGGAGAGAGAGATGGAGGTGAGGGAGATGGAGGTGAGGGAGATGGAGGTGAGAGAGATGGAGGTGAGGGAGATGGAGGAGAGAGAGATGGAGGAGAGGGAGATGGAGATGAGAGAGATGGAGGTGAGGGAGATGGAGATGAGAGAGATGGAGGTGAGGGAGATGGAGGTGAGGGAGATGGAGGAGAGAGAGATGGAGATAAGAGAGATGGAGGTGAGGGAGATGGAGGTGAGGGAGATGGAGGTGAGGGAGATGGAGGAGAGGGAGATGGAGATAAGAGAGATGGAGGTGAGGGAGATGGAGGTGAGGGAGATGGAGGTGAGGGAGATGGAGGAGAGGGAGATGGAGGTGAGAGAGATGGAGGTGAGGGAGATGGAGGAGAGAGAGATGGAGGAGAGGGAGATGGAGGAGAGAGATGGAGATGAGAGAGATGGAGGTGAGGGAGATGGAGATGAGAGAGATGGAGGTGAGGGAGATGGAGGTGAGGGAGATGGAGGAGAGAGAGATGGAGGTGAGGGAGATGGAGGTGAGGGAGATGGAGGTGAGGGAGATGGAGGAGAGGGAGATGGAGATAAGAGAGATGGAGATAAGAGAGATGGTGAACATGTTTCCTGCCCCGTTCGTTGACCTTTGTGGTGGCGGCTCCTTGGTGACTGTCTGGACTCGGTGACCTCCACTGGCCTCGTGTCAGAGACAGTTTCCTGCACCGGGCCTGAAACACACACACACACACACACACACACACACACACACACACACACACACACTCACACACACTCACACACACACACCTACACTCACACACACGCGGTGAACAACTCCACTCCAGAACCATCAGCAGCACTCAGAGCAGCGGGAGCGCCGCGGCAGAGAAGGTCAGAAATCTCAGAACCTGCATGGAAAGGTTAGAGGCGGAGCTTAAAGAAACGCCTCGGCCCACCTGATGTCCTCCATGTCACATGACATGAAGGACATCATGAAATAACTGGGTCTCTTATTCTGAAAACTAAAATAACTGGGTCTCTTATTCTGAAAACTAAAATAACTGGGTCTCTTATTCTGAAAACGGAATATATATATATATATATATATATATATATATATATATATATATATATATATATATATATATATATATATATATTTATATATTTATATGTTAATATATATATATATAAAACACCAACTTTAATGCTTACTGTAGTACTGCTGAGAGGGAGAGAGAGAGGGGGAGAGAGAGGGAGAGAGACAGAGAGAGGGAGAGCGAGAGGGAGAGATGAAGAGAGAGAGAGAGGGAGAGAGAGAGGGAGAGATGAAGAGAGAGAGAGAGAGAGAGAGGGGAAGAAGCTTTTATTCCCCCCCCTCATGAAAGGGAAGTCTCTGTTTCGCTCCTCTCAAACTTTTCTCCCTTCCTTTCTTCATTCTTCTTTCCCTCTTGTGAAGACACAGCGTTTGCATGTGCGCACACACACACACACACACACACACACACACACACACACACACACACACACACACACACACACACACTGATATATATATATATATATATATATATATATATATATATATATATACATATATATATATATATGTATATTAATATTTATATATACATATATCTATATAAATATTTATATTTACATATATATATATATATTAATATTTATATATATATATATGTATATATAAATATTAATATATATATATATATATATATATTTGTATGTATATTTATAAATGTACAAGTAACACACTGTAAGGATGATCATGATTAGAGGCAATCAGTTGCAGGAGGTTGAAACTACAAGCGTCTGCAGATGTGATGCCTCAACAAAGTAAAGCCGTCTCTGCACCACGAAGTTCAGAAGCTGAGGCTTTATTAAATTAAAGAAAGACAGAGAGACAGAAGAGACACAGACATCAGACGGGGGACCGAGGCCTGGGAGGGGGGGGGGGGGGGGGGTGCCAACTCCTGGATCTCCACTCCGAAGAAAAATAATCCGTCCCCCACACACACACACACAGACCCCCCCCCCCCCGTGTGAAGAGAAGGGACTCGGCGATGCTCTTTAATCTTCTCTGACCGCTCGGCGACGGTCTGAAGGCGTCTCTGTTTGTCTTTGTTGTAATAACTCTGTCGGAGGGCGTCTGCCGGGCGCCACGCCTCCGCTCGGCCACCAGGGGGCCGCCGGGCCGCGGGCGTCTCTTTGTCACGCGTCCGTTTAGCTGCTTTGATTAGAGGCCTGATGGAGATGGCATTGTACTGAGCGCACATTAAAGCACAGGTAAGCACAGACCATTAGGCCTGCAGGCCTTTTAACACCCCCCCCCCCCCCCCCTGTCGTTAGCGGCGATGCAGATTCAAAGGAAGTCGTTTGTCAGATCAAGTGGCGTCTAAGTGAAAGGGTTTGAGTGCAGTTTAAAGAGATCTAATGATTTGGCAACGATCGGTCGGCTTCCTCAGGGAGGAGGGGGGGGGAGGGGGGAGGGGGGGGCGATCTACACGTTGTGGGAGGAGCCTATAACGGCTTGCATCTTTAAATCACAACTCAAATCTAAAAGAAACGACACGTTGGGAATAAACATTTCAGGAAGAACGGAAAACTCACACCGAGGTGACGGCGGCAGCCAATCAGAACAAGCGAGAGGCGGGCTTTACACGTTGTGGGAGGAGCCTATAACGGCTTCCATCTTTAGTTAATTTAAAAATGACAACAAAGGTTCCACATCTAAAACACGACACGTTGGGAATACACATTCCAGGAACAACCAATCAGGGATCGTGTCCCACGCACGCAGCAGCCAATCAGAACAAGCGGGAGGCGGGCCTTACGACTCGACCGCCGACTTCCTGTTTTTGCTGTCGCTGCATGGCGGCGGGAAACGACGTTGATATTGATTATTATAATGATCGACATCATTTAACAAAAGGAAGCAACCCCCCCCCCCCCCAAACACACACACACATTATTTACATCTGATTGCCTGATTGCGCAACACCCCCTGCAGCGTTCCTGGTCGTTGCCACGGCGACCTGAAGAAGCTTTCTCGCATCTCTGACAGAACACAGGCATCCAGCGAGCGGCGTGGGACACGGCGTGCGGGAGAGGCCGGCGAACCCGGAACCTCTCCTCCTAAACTTCACCGCGGGGAGCGAGAGGTTTTGGGGGGGGGGGGGGGGCGTATTTCGTTTGAAGGCAAAAAATATACATATATAAAATAGAGAATGGAGCGGTCCCGCCTGCCGGCTGCCTTTGAAGTGAGTTGCACGCCGTTGCGTCGCCCGCAGTCGACCGGGGAGACGCCCCCTCGCTCTGTCGCCTCATCCATCGCTCTGGGTGTGTGGGCTCAGCCGGCCACAAGACGCTTAGAGCAACACGGTAACAGCTGATTCATCTTTCCTTTTTTTACATTTTGCCGAGACGCTTTCGTGTCCCACCGCCGTAGAACCCTGACGGCCAGGCGGCTGAGGCTAATCTGGACACGTCGTACGTGACATCGTCGCCATCTTGAATTCCTTTTACTAGTTATTGTGCAGCTTTTTCATCTCAGTGGTTGCGTTGGTGAAATAACGGTTGCCACGGACCTGATGGCGCCAAGGTGTGATGGCCGCCCTTGCTTTGTCATCGGCTTGATTCGATTCGCTCTCCACTTGCAAAAGAAGTCGCGGCTTCAGGTAAATTCCCACAGCAAAGTGCCGGCAGGTAATGTGCCGAGATCCGGGTTCAGTGGAGCGGGAGCTTTCACCCCGAGACGCCTCACAAGACTATAATCAAAATGAAAAAAGGACACGATTGCAGGAAGTTTACCTTCTGATCGCTGGAGGAGAGTCAGCGTCTCCTCCCTGAGGGGGGGCGAAAAGACTAGAGCCCAAAGATACCACCAGAGAAAGGTACCCAGAAACTTTTCTCAAACAAAACTCACGTGCGGTAAGACCAGCTCTCAGAACTTCTCCAGGACCAGGAGCCACCTGGACCTGGTTCACCTGGACTCGCTTTGCAGGAACTACTTGCTAGAGAAAGGAAAAAGGAACCCAGAAAGACCAGAACTCTTCTGAGAATGTGATACTCCGAGAACTTCTGCACAACCGGAGAGAGATGCCGGCGCCGACGCTCGTCAACGCTCATCGAAGAGAGACTACGACTAAAAAAAGGTACCCAGGAAGTTGAGAACTTTTCTGAAACAAATTTCATGAGCGTTAAAACCGGTTCTTAGAATGCTATCGACCCAGAACTTCTCCAGGACCAGGAGCCACCTGGACCTGGTTCACCTGGACTCGCTTTGCAGGAACTAGGTGCTAGAAAAAGGTACCCAGAAACTTTTCTCAAACAAAACCTATGTGCGGTAAGACCGGCTCTGAGAACTTCTCCAGGACCAAGAGCAACATAGACCTGGTTCCCCAGCGACTATGACTAGAAATAGGTACCCAGGAAGTTGAGAACTTTTCTCAAACAAAACTCACGCGCCGTAAAACCGGCTCTTAGAATGGTATCGACCCAGAACGTCTCCAGGACTAGAGAGAAACGCCGGCGCTGACAGAACCACGACCGCCTCGCCGATTAACCATGAGCTCTAGCGGTCCAATCAAAGAGGAGTAAGAAGGTGGAGAGTTCCACGATGCTCTGGATCCACCTGGGTGGGTGGAAGGCACCTCCTCACCGACCCGAGAGGCCCGATGGGTCCTGGACCGGGTTCCGGTGAGGAGGTTGAATGTTGCTTCAATGAAACTTACATTAAAAAATCCTTTAGTGCTTTTTTTCAGCGAGTGAAACTGAATTCCCGCCTCGCCGCCGGCGTAACGCGCGATCCGTCTGACACCGGATGAAACAAACTCGGTGTCAACCGGCGCGGATGAAAGCGAGGCCGCCCGGGGTCTGACGGCGATGATTAGAAAGCCACAGAAGAAGAAGAAGCCCGTTTGACCCCCCCCCCCCCCCCGGTCCATTAGTCAGACAGGCCGCCGCGCCGTAACGAGCAGAAAGGAGTACAGTCGGGCCATCAGGCCTCCAAACAACCCCCTCCTCCTACCTCCTCCTCCTCCGCCTCCTCCGCCTCCTCCGCCTCCTCCTCCTGCACCTTTCCCCCCGTGTCTGTTAATGGATATTTAAAGGGTATGTCAGAGATCAGGTAAAAGAAAGTGTTCAGAGAGGTCAGACTAGACACGCATTATTCCCTCTGGCTCCCGGAGGAAACGCAGAATGAAACATGTATTACCCCCGTACACTCCACTCCTCCGCTCCACCACCACCTTTAATATCTTATGGAATTAAAGCGGTGACAGGTTATCATAATCCAATTTCGGAGACAATGGCGCCCGAGCACCTCCTCGCAACCGCGACCGAGTGGAACCCGGATCGGAGTGGAACACGCGGCGCTCAGGATTAAATTACGCACGCCGAGAAATAATTATGGCCCCTGCGATGGGAAATATGTTTTCTTTTTTTCTTCTTGAGAGCGGCGTACTGTATTGTGTACAGTGTTCACTCCGGTGCACTCCACGAGATATCCAATCCTGGGTTGTCAACAGCAAGAGGAGGAGGAGGAGGAGGTGGAGGAGGAGGTGGTTGTTATTGTGTTATTGTACACTCTGTCTCATAGCGCAATATCTGTTCTCAGAATAATGTCACCCTCTAATGAAGTAAGGCTGCTTTTATTATTTATCATTTCCCGCCTCAGCCGTGAAGGCGTTGTATGCCTCAGAGATGTTTTATATATATTTATATATATACATATATATATATATATATATATATATATATATATATATATATATATATATATATATATGTATATATATATATCATTTTTTTTAAATGAACACATTTGAATTGTAATGTGATTTTTCTTCTTCTTTCTTTCAACGAGGAAGAAAGGATGTATTTTCTCTGAGGCGGCTGTTTGCTTTCAGGATTTGTGGGTGTGGCGTTCAGGCTCCTCTTGTCAGTCGGGATTTCTCCAACTGCTTTTCTGGCTCACGCTTTAAAAACTGCACTTTTTTTTGGTTGCATTTTCATTATTCTTTGGGGGTTTCAAACCAGGGAAATGAACTGGCACTTACTTTCATATTATATATATAAAAATGAATATATAAATGTATATATATATATATATATGCAAATATATGTATTTATATTAATGTAATTATTGATGAATATATATATATATATACATATATATATATATTAGTATAAATATTGATAACATATGAATATGTAAATATATATATATATATATATATATATATATGTATAGATTAGTATAATTATTGAAAAACAAATATATATATATATATATATATATATATATATATAAAACAATATATATTCATATATATAAATGTATATATATTTATATATATACATTTATATTCAAGGACCCATTTGACGCGGCGTATTGGTAACCATGTGAACTGATGTAAGTGCTTTAAGATTTCTATTCAGCTGAGAGACGAATGTTTAAGGACTTTCTCAGAGTCTAATTTAAAGTATTTAAAGTATTTAATCTTCCTGATCCTTCTCCGTGCTCCTCACCCACATCGCTCAACCGGCTGAGAAGCCTCTTCATCTGCTTTTTTCTTCAAGAATGCAGCTTTAACACATGAATTATAGACTTCTATACAACCAGAGGAGTCGCCCCCTGGTGGTCAGGAGAGAGAATGCAGCTTTGACACATGAAGTAGACTTCTATACAACCAGAGGAGTCGCCCCCTGGTGGTCAGGAGAGAGAATGCAGCTTTAACATATGAAGCGTAAACTTCTATACAACCAGAGGAGTCTTCTTCTAGTCCCTCTTCGCTGGTGGAAGACGTTATATGCGGTAGAATAAATAGACGAACACTTCCTCTGCGTTTACTTATTTATTTTATTCCTGCGGCCAATTACAGTTCACCTCCCGCTGGTCAATGCTGCGCTCTGATTGGCTGCTGAGCCGTCCTAAATGAGGAGCTCTCTTCCTGTTTCCTTCAATTTGTTTCCTCTCTTTCGTTCCATCGATGTGTTTTTCGATCTCTGTCGTCTAATTATTTCCCGTCTCCGTCTCCCGGGCTGCGGGAGGCGTCTCGTTGATTGCCGGGGGCCGCGCTCGCCGCCGGAGATAATACCCCCCCCGCCCCCTTCCCGCCAGGGTGGAGGCAAATTGTGGTTAAGTCCCTATTTAGATGTCTCAGCCGACGGGGCTCGGCCGTCGCCACAAAAGAGACGAAGTAAACGACGGAGAACACGGATCTGGGACTCGAAGGTTTTGCCGGGGCGGAAAACGAGCGCCATAAATATGGTCGTGGTATTCCAACCGAGTTACGGCGAGCAGCATCGGGCTCATTGATCCCGGCGGTCGATGGCGGGAAGCAGCCGGCTGACCTTTCCCTCGGCCGGAGCCTCAGACCTCAGAGGGCCGCGCCGCACGGGAAACCATTAACACAAATTACCAGCCGCCATTAAAGGCCGCCATCCATTCCACCGCCATCGTTACCAAACGGGCCGCACACACACACACACACACACACACGTAAGCGTCAGCACACAGGGGACGTGTGCTGACGCTTACACACACCCGGCCCCCGGACACCGGCGCGATGCCCATTACACACGTCTGATTTACGGCCGGTCGGCGGCCGCCACGACCATCGAGCCCCCGGCTCACCGCTCCGCCGTGACAACGCAACTAATTGAGCCCGGATTAATCCCCCCCCCCCCCCCCCCCTGTAAGGGTGATAACACGCCTACCTGCACAACAAAGACAAGAGAACAAGTCTTCACGTCTTCACCTCTATAAACATTATTATTATTTTAATATTTGTTATTGTCATTGATATCACTGTTCTTAATTATATTTGTATTATTAGTATTATTACTAACATCATCATTACTATAATAACGATAATCGTTATTATCATTATTTTTATTATTTTTTAATAATAATAATTGTCATTAATATTACTGTTCTTATTCATATCTGTATTATTACTAACATCATCATTACTATAATAACAATCATTATCATTATTAATATTATTATGTTTCTTTTTTAAGTAATTTAAACTAAATTGTGTTGGGTTTTAATAATAATAATAATAATAAAAATAATAATAATAATAATGATAATAATATTTATAATATATAAATATAAAAGGATTACAAACATTTGCCTGTAAATCTTATTTATTTACACGTTTTTTAGATGTATTTTATAAGACTACTGCGAGTACAACTTCTACTGATATTAATGCTGATAATTCTCATTTAAATTCACGTTATTGATATTATTCTCTTTCTGTGTGGGGATGTTCATCGTGGGCGAAACTATCACTAAAGTCGTTGTTTCCTTCACAATAAAAGCTCTACTTTTGATCCGGTCTTCTTTCCTCCGGACACAAACTTTCCCCGGCAACAAGTTTCTTCTCAAACTTTTTTCACGCCAACATATTCATTGGCTTTTCCCCGTGGCGTATAAATAACTTTTCTTAATAATGTCGTATTAAATAAAGTGCGCGGCTGTCAGCGAGTCTCGGCGCCCACGGCGTCCGCGTCTCCTGCTAACTCAGAATCGGCGCCATTGAGCGCCGTCTGTCGGCGTCGGCTCTGAGTGGATAATAAAGAGCGTGTCTCCTCGCGTGTGTTCTCACATCTCATTAGAGTTACAGCCACGCAGACGGCTGGAAAGAAAGAACCAACAGCGGCTCCGTGAGCAAAGCTGCACTTCTCCGAGTTTATGAATACCGAGCGCGGCGCCTCGTCTAATTAAAGCTTAGCTCGGTGGCGCCGTGGCGCATAAGGTCACGAGTGGGAAGGCGGGAAAATATTTATAGCCGCGCTGTCGTCATGGCGATGATGCCGGAGGGTTGGACGGCCAACGGCTTAAAGTACACAACAGATGTTTGGACCGCACACTCGGCATCCCCTCAGTATCCATGGTTACCACCCGGAGGATTAGTTACTTACTCCTTACTCATTATTATTATTACATTATTATTGTTATTTTTATTATCGTGGTTTGGTTCCATTTTTCAGAGAATTTTGAATAGTTTTTAAGTGAATCTTTAATAATTTTTTTGTGAATTTCTAGTGACTTTCTAGTGAATTTCTAGTGATTTTTTTGTGAATTTTTGTGAATTTACTGAGACTGAGATTAGATTCTTTACTTACTTATTTTTATTATTATTTTTATATTTATTTTATTGTTTTAGTTTGGTTAGTTTTTTTTTTTTTTTGAATTTGTTTTTTTTTGAATTTTTTTTAATGAATTCTGAATATTTCTTTGAATTTTTAGTGAATCTTTAGTAAATAATACACAACAACAGTTTAGACCAGATCGATCGTTATCACTCAGATAATTAATTACTTATTATTATTATTATTATTATTATTATTTTATTTATTATTATATCATGATTTTTGTCTGTTTTGTTTTGTTATTTTATTGAATTCTTAGTGAATTTTTCGTGAATGATTTTTAGAGCAAACATGTCTCAGACTGCACAAACTAAATATTTAATTAATCTCTTTAATCACCCCAATTTCAAACACAATGTGCAACGTATCCCGACAGATTGAATCGTTTCACATATCGTATGAACAGATCCTCTTCCTCCCACCAGGGGGCGCCACTGGCAGAAGTAAAGTCGTTCTACATATCGCTGATTTAACGTTTTAGAGAGATCGGATTCACGAGAGAAGAACTTTAAAGTCACAGCGTCCGACCACTACTCACTGAATTCTCATGCAGAGGCTGAGCCCTCCTCTTCCTCATCTCTATACACACAGAAGAGCCCTCCTCTTCCTCGTCTCTATACACATAGAAGAGCCCTCCTCTTCCTCGTCTCTATACACACAGAAGAGCCCTCCTCTTCCTCGTCTCTATACACACAGCAGAGGAACATTTATACCAGGAGCTCCTCCGGCTTCGCAACATGAATGACTCTTACACCCCGCGGCCACCAGGGGGCGTCCCGCGCCCCGAGCCGGTCCAGCCGTGTCTCTGGAGGACGCCGTGGGGACGCTCCGTCCTCCAGGACGAGGCCGGACAGGTGGTGGCGCAGGACGGAGGCGGGCTTTGAGAACGCTGCCGGCTAAAAACGTTCAAAACATTTCAGAAGAAGAAGAAGAAGAAGAAGAAGAAGAAGAAGAAGAAGAAGAAGAAAAGCTTTGATAGCGACGCCCACTTCCACGGGGAAGAGACGGCGGGCGGCGAGCTGTCGGCCGGCGCCACGGCGACACGTCTCGTCTCACACAGAACTCAACCTGCGACTCTTGGAAAGGATTTCCATGGCCAGCTGTCACACACACACACACACACACCTACACTCACACACACACACACACACACACACACACACACACACACACACACACACACGGGTTGGGAAGCGATCCACGCCGCTCTGTTTTTTGAACAAAGCTTTGCGCTCGCCTCTTCATCTCGTCCTCCCTCTCTGTTGGATGGGATTCAAACCCCCACCCTCTGCCACCCCCCCCCTCTAGCCCAGAGGGATGCTGGGTAATAGAGGAGCTTCCAAAACTCCCACGGCGGGAAGCGACGGCTCAAAGATCTGGACCACCAGAAGGGAGTGGCGTGTGTGTGTGTGTGTGTGTGTGTGTGTGTGTGTGTGTGTGTGTGTGTGGGTGTGTGTGTATCTGTGTGTGTGTGTGTGTTTATGTGTGTGTGTGCGTTTATGTGTGTGTGTGTGTGTGAGTGTGAGTGTGAGTGTGAGTGTGTGTGTGTGTGTGTGTGTGTGTGTGTGTATGTGTGTGTGTGTGTGTGTGAGTGTGAGTGTGAGTGTGTGTGTGTGTGTGTGTGTGTGAGTGTGTGTGTGTGTGTGTGAGTGTGAGTGTGTGTGTGTGTGTGTGTGTGTGTGTGTGTGTGTGTGTGTGTGTGTGTGTGTGTGTGCTCATGGCATCGGGCCGTGGGTCTGTTGGCCAGACTTCCTCCATATGTCCGTCCCTGTCGGCCATCGGGCTGAAAGGGACTCGCAGGTGTCCGGCGAGTCTTTGATGACCGGAGGTACGGTGAGGGGGGGGGGGGGGGGTTGATTGGCTTCTCCCAGTGAAACTCTTGTTCACTGGCCGACATGATGGAAACAAGATGGCCGACATGATGGAACCAAGATGGAACAAAGAGGGCTGACACAATGGAACCAAAATGGCCGACATGATGGACCCATGATGACCAACACAATGGAACCAAGATGGCCGACACGATGGAACCAAGATGGCCGACACGATGGAACCAAGATGGCCGACATGATGGAACCAAAATGGAACAAAAAGGGCTGACACAATGGAACCAAAATGGCCGACATGATGGACCCATGATGACCAACACAATGGAACCAAGATGGCCGACACGATGAAACCAAAATGGAACCAAGATGGCCGACACGATGAACATCGTTCTCAGTCAACAGGCTTCGTGACCGACGGTCGGTTTGGACGAAGGCCGAGACACGAAGAGGACAACGGTGAGGAGGAGACGAAGATATCGATGAACACGAGTGGGAGTAGGTAGGGAATAAAACACAAGGAAAAGATACAGATGAAGATGAGGAGACAGGCGAAGACGAGGGACATAACTGATGAAGACGAGGACTTGTGAGGAGGAAACGAGACGAAGACGAGGGACATAAGTTACGAAGACGAGAGCCGACAGGAAGATCCTGTGTGATGAAGGGTTCCCGAGCTGCTCGAGGCTCATTTAGGGCGCCGCGTTGGTGATGTGGACGTGCAGAGGAACACACACACACACACACACACACACACACACACACACACACACACACCTGCACACACACACACTCCTGCACACACACACACACACACTCCTGCACACACACACACACACACACACCTGCACACACACACACACAGACACACACACACACCTGCACACACACACACACAGACACACACACACCTGCACACACACACACACACTCCTGCACACACACACATTCACACACACACACACACACACACTCCTGCACACACACACACAAACACACACACCGTCTCCCCCTCCGTCTCCTCTCCTCTACTTCTTTACTTTGGAGTCAGACACTTCTTCCTCTCTTATCGACTCCTCTTCATCTAAATCTGGCGACGGCTTCAATTTGTCCTCCGTGGCTCTGGTCAGCCACGCGGCGAGCGGCTCAGCGCTGACCGGCGAGCCGAGGGGGGGGTGATGGGGGGGGGGTGATAGCACCGCGTGCTCTCAGGTATCAGAAGTCTCCACCCGGCCGGATGAGACTCGCCCGGCGTTCCTCGACTCGAGGGGAATGTCACGGCTGAGTGGTTCAGGGGGGAGAATTAGAGACATGATGAATGATGCAATATGTTCACGCCAGAGGGAAAATATTGCACTTCAAATTAGAGGAGGTGACAGAGAGAGAGAGAGAGAGAGAGAGAGAGAGAATAAAGGGCTAATGAGTGTGTGTGTGCGTGTGTGTGTGTGTGTGTTGTGTTGTGTGTGTGTGTGTGGGGGGGGTATTCAGCCGGCCCGTCTCGGTCTCTTATTGACGCCGGCGGCGGCGTCCTCCACCTCCCGATGACGGAGGAGAGGAGCTGCTGATGGATCGATACGGAGAGATGGAGGAACTGTACTTCAATACTGACGACGACAACAACAACAACAACAACAACAACAACAACCTTGTCTTTGTATTTCAAGACGTTCTGCGACGGCCTTCTTCTCTTCTTCGGTGATGAAGAGGAGCGCCCCGACGCTCCGGAGGAGAAGCCGGTCTCACGCTGGTGGGAGGAGAAGTTAAAAGAAGAAAGACGCTCGTTTTATTTCTGTTTCCTTCGTTTTGTCTTTTCTTGTCTTTCTTTTCTCAACAGTTAGACTTTTTTTAATGAAACATATGTTGTGGCTGAATACATAAAACGTGTTTCACGACAAAACCCAGAGAAAAATAGATTGACGGAACATTGAAGAAAAAAATGAAGAAACTTGAGACTTCAAAGGAACTTCAACTTAATGAGGTATTTAAGGTTATTAAGGTGTATACAGGCTGTTAAAGGCAGGTGAAGGTGTTTAAAGGTACGGCGTCAGAGGAGAGAGAGAAGGAGACGGAGGGAAGATAAAGAGGAAGAGAGATTTCTCACAAACACACACACACAGTGAAGGTGCTGCTCTGTAATAGCATTCTGTGGACGACTGCTCAGCCAATCCAGAGCGCCGGATCACTCTGACAGAGAGAAGACGAGTCCCTCGCTTCACTTCACTGGCTCCATCCCACACACACACACTCACACACACGCACTCACACACACATACACACACATACACACACACACACTCACACACACACACTCTCTCTCACACACACACACACTCTCACACACACCCACACACATACACACACCCCCCACACACACACACACACACACATACACACACACACACACTCTCTCACACAAACTCATGCACACACATACACACACGGACACACACTCACACACACACACACACACACACACTCCCCTTTCACCTTTAGACCGATACAAATGAAGCCGGCTGGTTGACCGACGCGCTCCGGCCCTTTAAGAGGAGCTGTCATAGTGCTCCGGCCCTTTAAGAGGAGCTGTCATAGTGCTCCGGCCCTTTAAGAGGAGTTGTCATGACGCTCCGGCCCTTTAAGAGGAGCTGTCATAGTGCTCCGGCCCTTTAAGAGGAGCTGTCCTGACGCTCCGGCCTTTTAAGAGGAGCTGTCATAGTGCTCCGGCCCTTTAAGAGGAGCTGTCATAGCGCTCCGGCCCTTTAAGAGGAGCTGTCCTCGACAGGTGAACATTTATTTAAAATGTCTTGTTTTACCTGAGAAAAGAAAAGAAAAAGAAATCAGAAATACGCAAAAGTAGTACCTCCGCTTCCACCGTCCAGATGTGTGTGTGTGTCTGAATGTGATTGTGTGTTTGAATACGTGTATCTGAATGTGTGTGTCTTAAAATGTGTGTGTGAATGTTTGTGTATCTGAATGTATGTATGTATGTGAATGTGTGTGTATCTGAATGCGTGTGTGTGAATGTGTGTTTGAATTTGTGTATCTGAATGTGTGTCTTAAAATGTGTGTGTGTGTGTGTGTGTAGGTGTGCGTGTATGTGTGTGTGTGAATGTGTGTGTGTGTGCGTGTAGGTGTGCGTGTATGTGTTTGTGAATGTGTGTGTGTGTGTGTGTGTGTGTCTGAACTTGTTTTGAAGGTTTCATGTGATTTATTTTGAATGTCACACACACACACACACACACACACACACACTTGTTTAGCTCCTGAACGCAACACAGCGTCTTCAAGTCGTTTCCTCCGAGAGAGACGGGTCAGCGTCTGTCTCCCTGAGGGGGGGGGGGGGGTTGTTGTTGTTGTTGTTGTTGTTGTTGTTGCATTGATTCGACACGCAGGAAAACAAGAACAAAATGTGAACAAAAAAACAAAAAAGCTGGTTTCCCCTCCTGAGAAATCAGACGTGAAGACAGGAAGAGAGGAAGAGAGGAAGAAAGGAAGAGAGGAAGAGAGGAAGACAGGAAGACAGGATAGTCAGGGTGTCGGGACTCAAACACGGCGAGAAGAAAAACAACGATGACGACGAGAAGAAAGAGAGGAGAGGAAGACGAGAGGAAAGGAGAGGAAGACGAGCAGCTAGAGGAGTGTGTGTGTGTGTGTGTGTGTGTGTGTGTGTGTGTATTTGTGAGTGTGGGCGGGAACATCCGGAAAACGTTTTCTAAAATAAATAAATACGCTAGGCTATGCTAGGCTACGCTACGTTAGGCTAGGCTAGGTATGTGGAGGCTCCGCAGTGATTCATTGTGGCCGCTAGGCTAGGCCACGCTAGGTCACGCTAGGCTATGCTAGGCTAATCAAAATACCTCTTGCGTTGCGATGTCGTGACTCGGGGAACGCCGACATTCCTGTAAACCGGACGTCAGGTGTGAGCCGGACGACTTCTGCAACAAATCGCCGGAGAAAAGATGTGAAGACACCGAGCCGGGCGGCTGGTTGGAGTAATGAGGGGGCGGGGCTACAGTCGTCTGGCACCGAGCCAAACACCACGGGTTGAGTTTGTTATTGAAGGGAAAAGGAGGAGCAATCAAACCGGAGAGAGAGAGAGAGAGAGAGAGAGAGAGAGAGAGAGTATTATGTCTGATAAGTCTGAAGGAAACAAAACCCGGGCGAGCGAGTGATGGAGAGGGAGTAAAACATTATGATACATCCCTCTGTGTCTTCTCTCTCCCTCCCTCCCTCTCTCTCCCTCCTCTCTCTCCCTCTCCCCCTCTCTCTCCCCCTCTCTCTCTCCCCCTCCCTCTCTCTCCCTCTCTCCCTCTACCTCCCTATCTCTCTTCCTCTCTCCCTCCCTCCGCTACCCCTCCCTCTCTCTCTTCTCCCCCTCTCCCTCCCCCCTCTCTCTCTCCCCCTCCCTGAAGGATATTCCGTGTGGAACCTGGAAGGTGTTCCTGCCTCAGCGAGCGTCGGATGTGTCAGAGCAGAGACCACACGGCGCCCTCAGGGACGCCTTTAAGTGTCACCGGGAAGCTTTACACATGCACACACACACACACACACACACACACACACACACACACACACACACATACACACACACACATACACACACTTAGAGAATACTTTTTTGTAAGAAGTGCTGAATAATAGTGCTGCACTAAGCAGGCTGAGCCAATTAGGCCCGATGGGACTGGGAACAAGCACGAGTGTGTGTGCGTGTGTGTGTGTGTGTGTGTGTGTGTGTGTGTGTGTGTGTGTGTGTGTGGACTATCCTCGAGTCATAGGCAGACAGAAGGACTGAACGTCAGAATATTGTCAGACATCTGCCTGCCTGCCACTGCAAAAAACACTCACACACACCCATACACACACACATACACACACACACTCACACACACCCATACACACACACATACACACACACTCACACCCATACACACACACACACACACACCCATATACACACTCACACACACTCACACACACACACACACACACTCACACACACCCATATACACACTCACACACACTCACACACACATACACACTCACACACACCCATATACACACTCACACACACTCGCACACACATACACACAAACACACACTCACATACCCATACACACACACAGACTCCCATACACACACACATGTACACACACACATACACACACACACCCATACACACACACAGACTCCCATACACACACACACATTTACACACACACACACACATACACACACACCATGACAGCAGGCGAGGAGGAAGACGAGGGAAGTGGAGGAATGTTTAAGAACCAGGTGTCCACGAGCCGTGTGGGCTGTGACCTTGTGTCTGTCGAGTAGAACACAGTAGAACACAGTAGAGAATAAAGCTTTATAAAGGTATAGAAAGGTAAATAAAGGGTGTATAAAAGGTATAGAAAGTTTATAAAGGTATAGAACGGGTATATAAAGGTAAAGAAAGGGTGTATAGAAAGGTATATCAAGTTATAGAAATGTATACGAATGGTGTAGAAAGGTATATACAGGTATAGAAAGGGTTTATAAAAGGTAAATAAAGGGTATATACAGGTATAGAAAGGGTTTATAAAAGGTAAATAAAGGGTATATACAGGTATAGAAAGGGTTTATAAAAGGTAAATAAAGGGTATATACAGGTATAGAAAGGGTATATATTGGTATATGAAGGGTGTAGAAAGGGTTTAGAAATGGTACAGAAAGGGTTTAGAAAGGGTGTCGTAAAGTTATATAAAGGGTATATAAAGGGTATATACCAGGTATATAAAGTGTATATAACAGGTATATAAAGGGTATTTAAAGGTAAAGAAAGGGTATAGAAAGGTATATAAAGGGTATCTAAAGGGTGTAGTAACGGTATAGAAAGTTCTATAAAGGTATAGAAAGGGTGTCCATGTGTGGTCCAGGCTACTCATTGGTATACAAGAAGTTATCTCATCCATGGGATGGTGTTGTTGTCGCTGGTCTATTAAGCATTTCAGATTCATTACAATTTGAACGAAGAAACCCGGGGAGAGAAAATGAGGCGGGAGATGGAAGAGGACGAGTGGACGAGGAATAGACGAGGACAGAGGGAAGGAGGGAAGGAGGGAAGGATTAAAGGAGAGGTAATTACAGCGACAGGGAAAGCAGGAAATAGTGAGCCTGAAAGGAGGGGAGGAAAAGGAAATGGAGGTATAGGCAGGTAGTGAGAGATGAGGCTGGAGGGGGGATGGCACATGAGTAGTAGGACATAGGAGAGGAAGTAAGGAAACAGGAGAGGGGATGAGAAGGTTTGACTGAAAGTTGCCCAGTCGTACCGTCGCCTCCTGTGGGTTTTCCTCCCAACACTCCAGAAGGTTCCACCTACACAACACACACCGCCTCACACATCCACTATAGGCTCCATCTGTGGGTGCACACACACACACACACACACACACACACACACACACACACACACACACACACACACACACACTCAGCAGATCCATTGAACGGTCCTCAGGGTTCCTTCACACATTACCTCTCCTTGTTAAGTGCTGCTGTTGTTGCAGAAGTAACAAGCCACTTGTCTGATACCACTAACGTCCAATATGTACAGTCTGAGGCCAATTAATGCAACGTATAGAGCGCCTCCACCTCCTCCTCCTCCTCCTCCTCCTCCTCCTCCTCCACCACCTCCTCCTCCACCTCCATCGACGAGCAAACACACTTTCAGTGAGCAGGATCGCTCCTCACTTCTTCGTTGGCCTGACTGGATCGGAATGGGACCCAGTCCAGTGGTTCCAGCTGTAAGGGCGTGAAGGTACCAGCCAAGTCCGGATCAGTATAAGGATCTCTTCATTCCAGACGGTTACTTCTGAATGAGGGACCCGGGTCTCTCTTGAGGGGCCGGTTTAGGGTTCAGGGACTAAACAGAACCAACAGAACCCTGTATGCTAGTATGGCGACACACTAAAGATCGTCCTGAGAGGGAAAGTTTTGTCCATGCCCCCAAGGTGGAGGGGGGGGGGGGGGGGGGGCATCAGCCGATGTGTATTTCACTTCCGGGTAAGTTTAAGAACAGCTTAAAATGAAATAAGATTCATCCTCATAAAAGGAACCAACACATAATAAACAACCCAGGTTCCTGCGCGATGTGGGCGTGTCTCCGTGGGCTCATGGGGGTAGGATAACATTACATACATGTATTAACGACGTATTTACACTGCAGTGAGGCGAGACAGGCGTCCTCTGAGGACCATGGACATGCAGGCCACACCTGAGGGGTAGCTGCGGTTGCGTAGAAGCCGCTAAGTGGATGGAGACGT
>CM070089.1:1156558-1161558 GCA_036178185.1 Liparis tanakae
TGTGTGTGTGTGTGTGTGTGAGTGTGTGTGTGTGTGTGTGTGTGTGTGTGTGTGTGTGTGTGTGTGTGTGTGTGTGTGTGTGTGTGTGTGTGTGTGTGTGTGTGTGTGTGTGTGTGTGTGTGTGTGAGTGTGTGAGTGTGTGTGTGAGTGTGTGTGTGTGTGTGTGTGTGTATGTGTGTGTGTGTGTGTGTGTGTGTGTGTGTGTGTGTGTGTGTGTGTGTGTGTGGTGTGTGTGTGTGTGTGTGAGTGTGTGTGTGTGTGTGTGAGTGTGTGTGTGTGTGTGTGTGTGTGTGTGTGTGTGTGTGTGTGTGTGTGTGTGTGTGTGTGAGTGTGTGTGTGTGTGTGTGTGAGTGTGTGTGTGTGTGTGTGAGTGTGTGTGTGTGTGTGTGAGTGTGTGTGTGTGTGTGTGTGTGTGTGAGTGTGTGTGTGTGTGTGTGTGTTAATAGATTGTCATTTTTCATGAATAAAACCCCAAATGGTTTAATAAAAGTCATAAAAGAAGCGTTTTTAATATTTATTGACGATTTAATATTTGAAGTGAGAGAAGTCATTAAAGTTATTACAGAGTTATAGATTTATTTTACTAGTTTTATAGAAGTTTTATTTATTTATAGTTTATTTTTATGAAGTTATTAATGTAAACGTTATTATAGATTTTTTACAGATTGTTCGTTGAGTTTCGTTGATTCATCGCAGCAGCCTTCCTCCTCCTCCTCCTCCTCCTCCTCCTCCTCCTCCTCCTCCTCCTCCTCCTCCTCCTCCTCCTCCTCCTCCTCCTCCTCCTCCTCCTCCTCCTCCTCTCCTCCTCCTCCTCCTCCTCCTCCTCCTCCTCCTCCTCCTCCTCCTCCTCCTCCTCCTCCTCCTCCTCCTCCTCCTCCTCCTCCTCCTCCTCCGTGGAGGCGGAGTCAGGAGGTCTGGCTGCTGGAGGAAAGAGGTGGAGGTGGGACTGTTGTACGGCACTATTAAAGCATCTCAAGCCGATCACAAACAGTAAACAACAACAACCTTTGGTTTGACCTTTGACCTCTGAGTGACACGAGGCCACGCCCCCTGGCCACAGGGAGCAACAGGAAGTGACCAAGATCCTCCAAAACAATAACATGTCCTTTAAATCTGAGTTAAGGAGGAAGAAGAGATTAACTCTACAGAAAGAAGTGAGGAGGAGGAGGAGGAGGAGGAGGAGGAGGAGGAGGAGGAGGAGGAGGAGGGGGGGGGGCAGATGAAAGCGACTCCCCTTGGGATGGAGAGGTACCTTCAGAGGGTCGTGAGCTTGTTAGGGAGGAAACGAGGAAATAATAAGAGAGAGGAAGATGAAGAAGATGAAGAAGATGAAGAGGATGAAGAGGATGAAGAGAAAATGAGGAGGATGCAAAAATAAATAATCCAGAGCGGCAGGTGATGATATGGGTTTATATCCTGTTTGTTTCCATTCGCCACCTCTCACTCGACTTATTATTGTGTGTGTGTGTGTGTGTGTGTGTGTGTGTGGGGGGGGGGGGATGCCACTCACAGCTTCAGCCAATCACAGCGGAGGATTCGTTCCTTCCACAAGAAGCGATTTATATTAAAAACCAGCGGATATGAGAGGAAGAGGAGCGATATTAAAAGCCTTCGACGACGCCCACCTGCACGGCCAAAAACATGCATCCATCCGGCGCTTCCTCCTCCTCCTCCTCCTCCTCCTCCTCCTCCTCCTCCTCCTCCTCCTCCTCCTCCTCCTTCTCCTCCTCCTCCTCCCCCTCCTCCTCCTCCTCCTTCTCCTCCTCCTCCTCCTTCTCCTCTTCCTCCCGCTCTACGGCCTTCTGCCTGCCTTTTTATTAAACGAGGGAGCTCAGCCAAGATCCAGAGGAATTGTGGACGGAGACGGGAAGATGAAGAAGAAGAAGAAGAAGAAGAAGAAGAAGAAGAAGAAGAAGAAGAAGAAGAAGAAGAAGAAGAAGAAGAAGAAGAAGAAGAAGAAGAAGAAGAAGAAGAAGAAGAAGAAGAAGAAGAAGAAGAAGAGACTCACTTGCCTTCTCACTTCCCTGTTGAGTGTGATGTGTGTGTGTCTGTGTGTGTGTGTGTCTGTCTGTGTGTGTGTGTGATGTGTGTGTGTGTGTGTGTCTGTGTGTGTGTGTGTCTGTCTGTGTGTGTGTGTGATGTGTGTATGTGTGTGTGTCTGTGTGTGTGTGTCTGTGTGTGTGTCTGTGTGTGTGTCTGTGTGTGTGTGTGTCTGTCTGTGTGTGTGTGTGTGTGTGTGTCTGTCTGTGTGTGTGTGTGTCTGTCTGTGTGTCTGTGTGTGTCTGTGTGTGTGTGTGTGTGTGTGTGTGTGTGTGTGTCTGTCTGTGTGTGTGTGTGTGTGTGTCTGTCTGTCTGTGTGTGTGTGTGTCTGTCTGTGTGTGTGTGTCTGTCTGTCTGTGTGTGTGTGTGTGTGTGTGTGTGTGTGTGTGTGTGTGTGTGACGTAGAGCTCAGACTAAAAGTCGGGCTCATCCTTTAATTGGTTCGAGCGTCGACGCCGTCAGAGCGAAGCTGGTCAGGCGTGATGAGTTCCCCCCCTCCCCCCCCCCCCCCGTCTGCCCCGTCTCCCCCCCCTCACACACACACACACACACCTGTGAATCTCCCATCAGGGGGTGTGATTGGTCCCTCGGGGTAATCTCCAAGGCGCCTGTGGCGAGAGAATTAAAGACCCGAGACCTGAAGGTTCCTCCACCGTCCGCTACCTCCTATCTAGGTCCAGCAGGCCTCTCCTCCTCTCCTCCTCCTCCTCTCCTCCTCTCCTCCTCTTCCTCCTCCTGCACTCATTTTGCCTCCTCCCATCTTCAATCGCTCATTCTTCTTCTCCCCCCTACGCATCTTTCTTCCCCTCCTTGATGTGAGCAATCCCATAATCCTCTTCATCTTGCATGCATGTAGGTGTGTATGTGTGTGTGTGTGTGTGTGTGTGGAAGGGGGGGGTCCTTCCTTTCCTCCGCTCCCTCCTACGTTCCTTCTCTTCCTCTCCATCTTTTTGTTGGTTTGTTTCTTCTGGCATCCTTCCTTTCCTCTCTCCTCCAATCGCTGTCATCGTTTCCTCGACCGCACGTCAACTTTCCTCCTCCCTCCTTTTCATCCCGCCGTCAAGCTTTGGAACCGCCCACCAGAGTTAAGCCACGCCTCCTTTGCTCAGCCCTCGATCCTGTTTCTTATATTTTTAGTGTCACTAAATGATGTAAAAGATGTAAATGATGTAAAAGATGTAAATGATCTAAATGATGTAAATGATCTAAAAGATGTAAATGATGTAAAAGATGTAAATGATGTAAAAGATGTAAATGATGTAAAAGATGTAAATGATCTAAATGATGTAAATGATCTAAATGATGTCGGGTTTATTACGTGATTAATTATTTCCTCTTAATGAAACATTTTAAACACAATAAGAAGAAAGCGGTTCTAGATCGTTGAGCTGATCACAGGAGAGACGCTTCCTGTTGCTGAGACGGGATTAAACGCCACTTCATTATATGATAAGACTAATACACACACACACACACACACACACACGCACACACACACACACACACACACACACACACACACACACACACACACACACACACACACACACACACAGCTGAGCGAGGCCCTCTGGAGAACCTCTTGAAGGAATTACAATTAATAAGTGATTACAGGCAGCTCGACATTAAGAGAATGACCAACATTAAATAACAACATAATAACTGGATATGGTCACACAATAACACAATAACATAATAAAATAATGACATTA
The DNA here is from genome assembly GCA_036178185.1 of Liparis tanakae. NCBI lineage: Eukaryota > Metazoa > Chordata > Actinopteri > Perciformes > Liparidae > Liparis > Liparis tanakae. The sequence continues at coordinate 1,160,311 of CM070089.1, forward strand.
TAATATAATAATATCATAATATAATAACATTGTATATTAACACAATAATATAATAACATTATAATATAACAACATGATAACATAATAACATGATAACATAATAACATTATAATATCATAATATAATAACATGCTAACATGAAAATTGATATAATAATATAATAACATAATAATAACATAATAACATTATAATGTAATAATATCATAATATAATAACATAAAACATAAAACTATTATGCTATAATAATATAATAACATAATAATATAATAATATAATAACATCATCAAATAATAACATAATAATATAATAACATAATAACATAATAATATCATAATATAATAATAGAATAACATAATATATAATACTATAACATAATAATATAATAATATAATGACATAATAATATAATATAATCTCCTGCCTCCTCCCTCCTGCTTCCTGCCTCCTCCCTCCTCCCTCCTCCTCCTCCCTCCTCCCTCCTCCCTCCTCCCTCCTCCCTCCTCCCTGCCTCCTCCTCCTCTTCCTCCTCCTCCTCCTGCCTCCTCTCCCTCCCTCCTCCCTCCTCCTGCCTCCTCCTCCTCCTCCTCCTCCTCCTCTCCTCCTCCTGCCTCCTGCCTCCTGCCCTCCTGCCTCCCTGCCTCCTGCCTCCTCCCTCCTGCCTCCTGCCTCCTGCCTCCTGCCTCCTGCCTCCTGCCTCCTGCCTCCTGCCTCCTCTCTCCTGCCTCCTGCCTCCTGCCTCCTCTCTCCTGCCTCCTGCCTCCTGCCTCCTGCCTCCTGCCTCCTGCCTCCTGCCTCCTCTCTCCTGCCTCCTGCCTCCTCCCCCTTGTATCTCAGTGCTCTGCAGAACCCTCTGGGGGCGTTGTGTGTGAACAGTTCCGTTTGTTTATCTCTGTAAACATTTCTGTTTGCTGAAGGACCGTTTGCAGAAGTAAAAGAAGCTCGTAAATAACCAACAGAGTGACGCCTCCTCCCAGAGGGGGAGTCTAAATACAGGAAGGAGTCAAACTGGGATTGTAATCCATGACGTACGTGACGATAAATCAACTTGACGGTGTGTGTGTTCATCCTGATGAAGGCGTTTATGAAACACACACACACACACACACACACACACACACACACACTCACACACACACCTGGACAAATGTTACTAGGAAAGAAGTCAAAAGAAAAGAGGAAATGAAACTATGCTCCCAGCTCACTGTCGACCCATGTGTTCACATGACTGGCCTCAGCCAATGGGAACGCC
>CM070089.1:1166558-1191558 GCA_036178185.1 Liparis tanakae
GGTCGAGCCCTCCCGGAGTTTCATGTCGTAGCAGCCGTACCCTCCTCAGCCCACACACACGCACACACACACACACACACACACACACACACACACACACACACACACACACACACACACACACACACACACACACAAGCACTTAAAACTCCACGGCGACCTCTGTAATTCGTGTAGAGCCAAATGTCAGCGGGTGGAGGGGTGGGGGTGCTTTTAGCTCAACAGCGGAGGTCTGGATGGAGGTTGGAGGGCGCGGGTGTCCGCTGAGGTCTTTGTTGAAGCTCATTCACTCTGTGGGGGGGGGGGGGGGGGGGGTCGAGGAGACGGAGAGGAAAATCAATGGCGCCGCGGGGGAGGCCGTTCTTTCGGCTCACGCACGCCTCTCCTGGCTTTCTATACCTCAGCTTGACCCCCCCCTCTCTTTTATTCCCTCTCTCCATCCGAGTCCCTGGGGTCGATGTCAGCCTCTCTTCCTTCCCTCTCTTTCCCGTTTTCTCTCTTTTTCTTACTTTTCTTTCCCTCCTTCGACCGTACCGCCTCTCAGCCGACGGGCATCAAGAGGAAACTGAATATCGGCACCCGGCTTTCCCAGAATGCCGAGCTCCAACGCGCTGCAGCCGAATGTCACGGGGAACGCCGGCAGCCACTATCCGTTGTTTCAGACGTTTAATTGGAAACATGAACGCAGCCCACGGGTATGTGTGTGTGTGTGTGTGTGTGTGTGTGTGTGTGTGTGTGTGTGTGAGAGAGAGCTCGGGGACACACACTCTCTCTCTCCTCGATAAACAAGGCGCGCTAAAGACTCCTCGACTGGCCGCCGCTCATCTGACCGAATATCGATAACAACAAGGCCGTGTCTCAGGCTCCGCCTCCTGGAGCCGGAGGACGATTAATGTGACCGGAGCGCCGCGGCCAGAAGAACACGGGGAGACACGGAGCGCTGAGCCCCCCCCCCTCTTGAGTTACGCTCATAATACTGACGAGCTGCTTGACTTCCACCATAAACCTCTTCACATCTCTCAAGGACCGAGCTGGAGGCTGAATGCACGTTTACTGCATTTCACTTACAGCCGTGACGTCTACGTCTACGTCTACGTCTACTTCTGTATGGGATGAACCAAATGCTTCATGTAGACTCGACTAGATCCCGGAGCAGGTGTGCTGGAGGGCGGGGCTTCCTGGTGAGTGACAGGTCTCTACTGGAGGCCATCGGAGAGTCGTCCGTGTATCCGTCTCCCAACTTTTCGGGTCGACTCCGAACGCCTCAGCTCGACTCTCTCCAGGCTCGTCTGGTTTCAAGAGGAAAGAAGATGGCGTCGGCGAGCTCTGACGAACGGATGACATCACTACGACGACCAATGGAACGTCTTCTGGGAGGTCAGAGGAGAGATCAAAGGAACGGATGACATCACTACAACGTCCAATGGAGCATCTTCCGGGAGGTCAGAGGAGAGATCAAAGGAACAGATGACATCACTACGACGTCCAATGGAGCGTCTTCTGGGAGGTCAAAGGATGGAGGAACTAAACTTAGACCGTTCCTCCCTCTCAAACCTCAGCAGACGAGTTCAAAGAAATAAAGGAAATGGAGATTTGATCGTATGGCGATGCCCGCGTTGTATCCTCCGGTACGGGCGAGTCGCAGCGTGTCCGTGAGGAAGAGGAGGATGCTTTTCAACATGGAGCCGTAGGGACGAGGTCATTACGCTGAGTCAGCTCATCACGCCGAAACAATCAGCTCATCACGCCGAGATTCCTCTCACGCTAATTAATTGGAACGACCACCACGACTGTGCGGGGGAAATGAGTCTGTCACAGCGGGGGAGGGGGAGGGGTCCCCCCCCCCCGCCGCGAGACAACCACAGAGCTCTTAATCTCAGAGAAGTAGAAGAACAAGAACAATGATCTCTTCTTTAAGGGTCCTCTCTGGAGGGTGGAGGAAAAGTTTAGGAAACAATCCTTAAAGTGACAGAACGGATGATTTGATTGATTCACGAGAGATACATAATTATTCACCAAACAAACACATATTATTATTATTATTATTATTATTATTATTATTATTATTATTATTATTATATTATATGTATATCTCTCTATTACACACATGTGACAACATCCGGATGTTCTCTCTCGTTCATCACTAAACATTTTATTATTATTATTTGTGTTTTGGGCAAAACTAGCAAGTCGTCAGTTTGAACTTGAGAAATCTGCCAACGGGCATTTAACTCCATTAAAGATTATAAAGTTAATTGAGGAAAAATAGGCAATGTCAATAAATGTTCATGGTTGATAGTTCATCACATTTTTGTAAATATGTCTTTAAAACAATTATTCGGCGTAATGTTTACACATTTTTTTATTAATAATTGTATTGTACATTCTAAAATGTTTGTTTGATTTTATTTATATATATATATTTTTTATATTTAAAATAATATTATTTTAAGGTTTTTTTCAATTTAATGTATTTTGATTAAAATTAAGATTCAACCCGTGATTAATACACATTTAATGAAATCCATGAAGTAGAAAATAAAAAAGTGACCTGAGAAATATTATAATATACAATGTTTTAAATATTCTGATTTTTTTTACCTTTTCTCATATGATTTAAATAAAGTTACATGAAGGATGCCTCGTGACAATTTTGCAGACATGTTATGATTAAAAGTGCATCATATATATTATACCTGTAAAACTCTTTATTTAATAAACTTAACTTGATAGAATGCCCGAACTAATAACTGTGTATCTCTACAACCACAAAGTGTATGCGAATACATATGTTGTGTTAAAATAAACAATATGACTTGTGACATATTGATCACATGTTGATATCAATAAATATGTTCCTGGCTGAGAGTAAATGAAGACGAGCTGAAGATGAACTGTCCCTTTAAATCCCTACTGCAATAGCAGACTGACAGCACTGTGAGCCAATGGGCTGTAAAGGGGGCGTCGTCGTTGGTGAAGCGCCCATCCGATTCGCTGATAGTTTAGCTCCGCCCCCTGATGTCCGCCATGTTTCTGGAGACGCTGAGGAGGTTTGACATGGACGACTACACCTGACGCCAAAGGTGAGCCGGCTGCTGCTGCTGCGGGTTGCTGCTTAAGTTGCTGGTTGCTGCATACGTTTATGCTGGTTGCTGCATAATTTGTTGGTTGCTGCAAAAGTGTCTGCTTGTTGCTGAATAAGTTGCTCGTGCATAAGTTGCTGGTTGCTGCGGCAGTTGCTGATTTCTGGTGCATAAGTTGCTGGTTGCTGATGCATAAGTTGCTGGTTGCTGCGGCAGTTGCTGATTTCTGGTGCATAAGTTGCTGGTTGCTGATGCATAAGTTGCTGGTTGCTGCAGAAGTTGCTGATTTCTGGTGCATAAGTTGCTGGTTGCTGATGCATAAGTTGCTGGTTGCTGCAGAAGTTGCTGATTTCTGGTGCATAAGTTGCTGGTTGCTGATGCATAAGTTGCTGGTTGCTGCAGAAGTTGCTGATTTCTGGTGCATAAGTTGCTGGTTGCTGATGCATAAGTTGCTGGTTGCTTCAAATGTTTCTGCTGGTTGGTCCATACGTTGCTGGTTGCTGGTGGACTCACTTTGTTGGTTGCAGACCACCTGGTCCAGACATTAATGTGCCTGTAATATATTGGTAGTCTTATATTTATTGTTTGAGTTGTGTCTGGAGTACGTACACACTGATTATATGTTCTTGTAGCCCTGCTTTTTATGATTTATCCGATTACCATAGTGTTTTAATAATTATTTGATGTGTTTTATACATAACCATATAAGTTTTCCCTAATTAGGGGCGCCCCGGGTTGAAGGGTTTATGTAAATCTGGTCCTCAGCCACGGTGAGGCGACGTCGTCCTCTTCATCACCTGTGAGGACGCTGAGGCGACGTCGTCCTCTTCATCACCTGTGAGGACGCTGAGGCGACGTCGTCCTCTTCATCACCTGTGAGGACGCTGAGGCGACGTCGTCCTCTTCATCAGAGGAAGCTCCTGGGCGGCGAGCCAGTTTACCTGAATGAGAGGCGTTGCATCATGTGAGGCCAGAACCAACCAAATCAAATCGGTATCGTTTGGGCCGTAAACTCCGGGGGCACCGAGCCCCGAGCGAGGCGCCGGGGGTTCTTGATGTTTGGGTTCCAGTTAGAACGTTCTCCTCCATCACTTAGAGTACCTTTGGGACCAGAGGAATGTAGAGAGTGACCCAGAAGTCCAGACTATATAGAACCACCACCAGACCACCAGACCACCAGACCGGTGACTCCGGGGGCATCCGGTCTTATCCAGAACCAGAACCTAAGTCGTTGTTTTGGGTATCAGTACTTTACCCAAATATTTATATTTCTGTTGACTTTCACTTCATTCTGCAAAGAAAACATGACACGTTGACATTCATCCCCGAAACCTTCGTTACTCCCAACCAAATGAAATCTATGATTAGGAAAAAAATAATGCTGATATGTATATATATATATATATATATATATATATATATATATATATATATATATATATATACACATATCATGTAATACTGTTTTTGTTAATAACAGCATTTACTTGTACTTTTAATTTCGTTACATAACCTTTTATCGGACAAGGAACCAGATATGAGCACTTTGTTGATGTTGATTGTTTACCGATGTTTTTGATGTAAATAGTAACAAGGTGGTGTTCTGTCCTCCATCAGCGCTGTAGTGTTGACGTGTAGAACGTCAACGTGTTTGAATGAGTCCCTATGAAGCAGCGGTCCGGAGCCTCTGGAGCCCGTATGTGGCTCTTCCGGTGACGGCATACGACTCCCAGACAAATGAGTTTAAAATAATAATCTCCTCCGCCCCCTGTAACTTTCTCTCTCCTCCAGATGACAGCAGCAGTAATGTCAGGTCCCTTTCTTAAAGACGTCTTTGTTCTTTAAACTAAAGGTCTGTTGCTGGTCGTCTCCACAGCAGCATGTCTCTCTGTCTCTACGTCGCGTTGACACGTCTCTGCTCGTAAAATAAAGTCTGCCCCCCCCCCCCCCCCCCCACACTTCACCTTCCCTGGCGTCCCGTTCCGGTGAGGTGTCTTTAGTGTTTCTGTTGGGCGGTCCTCCCCCTCAGCATCACGGCCTCTGTCTCTGTTGTCCTCCGTCAGTCCAGTGGCCACACGCTTCACTTCATTCCATTCTAGGCGCTGTAATCCATAACGCTGGATTCTGTTGAAGGACATAAACCCTGGGGATTATACACCGGCTCTCTAAGAGAAACCCAGCGGAGGCCTTTGGTGCCGGGTGACGAGCTGGAAGCTCAGAGAAGCCTTCCACAGGAGGTTGTTTATAGGACTACATATTGGGCTATTGCTCTTTTTTATTTGGGATTATTGCACATTTTGTAGGCATTTATATTTCAATAAAAGATGTGTTTTCTGTCTCTTATGAGACGGTAAGTGTGAAGTAAAGTGAGAAATAAAACGAGAGAGACATGAAAGTGAAGAATAATGACGACGGGGACCGACAGAAAAGAGGAGATGTACACACAGATACCGGAGGGAGAGAGGGAGGGAGGGAGAGAGAGAGAGAGAGAGAGACTCTCGACAGAGAAAGAAAGATACGATAAATATAGATAGCAACTAGACAGGTAGGCAGAGATAGATAGAGAGGAAGGCATGTGGATGGAGGGATGGATGGATGGATACTATAGAGAAAAAGGTATGTGGATGGATAGACAGATAATATAAATAGGTAGGGAGGTAGATAGATACTATGGATAGGAAATGGATTTATAGATGGGTAGATGAATAGAGTGATAGTTAGATGATATATATATATATATATATATATAAATAAAGATACTATGGATAGAGAGATGCTATAGACAGACGAATAGATATACAGACATATACTATAGGTGGACAGACGGGGGGACAGATGGATGGAGTGAACTCCAGCTCTCTCTGACTCGCTCACAGGTGTGGGTGGAGGAGGAGGAGGAGGAGGAGGAGGAGGAGGAGGAGGAGGAGGAGGAACTTGAATGTCTGGGTTTTCACACCGGTAATGCCCCATCGCTTCTCTCTCTCTCTCTCTCTCCCTCCTGTCGGAAACATGCTAATTAGGGAACCGACTGACGTGAGCTCGGTTTAAAGGGTAATTAGCATAAAAATCCTACATGCTGTATTTTTACTTTCTCTAATCAACACCCTCACACATACACGTTCTCAGATGTGAGAAAAAGCGGTTTGACGCAATTAAAATGAAAATTAGCATCCGAGAGGATTGGTGGTGTTTGGGAGGAGGAGGAGGAGGAGGAGGAGGAGGAGGAGGAGGAGGAGGAGGAGGAGGAGGAGGAGGAGGAGGAGGAGGAGGAGGAGACAAAATGTTCTCCCCTTGCGTTTTGCTGTTTATCTGTCCGTTGCTTCTATTGGCAGCCTCGGAGCGGGGACGGTGGGTGGTGTAATTGTTTTGGCAAACGGAGACGGGTGGAGTGACAGCGCCGCGCCGCTTCTATCTGCTCCTCCGTCACCGGGATGACAATCTTATCTCGGCCTCTCGGGAACGTCGATTCCTCCCGTGCTCCTCGGCACGCCGCGAGGAAACGGGAATGATCTTCTGGAGATAGGAGCGATGATTGCCCGACGCCTTTTTTTTCCCTTGAAGAAGGCGTAAAAAACAACACTTTAAGCGCACCCTGAACACACCGCATTCTTTCAGGTTCATGTTGTCGACGTGAAGGAGAGATGATGACGACAACATGGCAACAATTTAACTTTTCCAACTGATGACGTCCTTTAAGACCTCACAAGGGTACATAAATGGTTCCTTTAAGACACAGGTGTCAAACACGAGGCTCGTGGGCCAAATCCGTCCGGCCGCATCGTTTGATGTGGCCCCTGATGGCTTGAAACACGTGAACCCCTTTTCTTAAAGAAATTGAAGAAACATTTATTGTGCTTTTATTTTGAAAGCTTCAAATTAAATGGATTTATGTTGTAGTATTGTAAAAAAAAAATGAATTTGATGTCCCCCCTGACGACTTGAAAAACATGTGATCACCTTTTCTTAGAGAAATTGAAGACATATTCATTGTGCTTTTATTTTGAAAGTTTCTAATTAAATGGATTTAAGTTGTAGTATTGTAAACTTAAAAAAATAATTTGATGTTCCCCCTGACAACTTGAAAGACATGTGATCACCTTTTCTTAGAGATTGAAGAACAATGTACGGTGCTTTTATTTTGAAGGTTTAAAATGAATTGGTAGAATGGTTGTAATATTAGAAACATTTCATGTTCTGCGCCCCTGTCGGTTTGAAACACATTTGATCCCTTTTTCTTGAAGAAATTGAAGAAGTATTTCCTGTGCTTTTATTTTGAAGGTTTCAAATTAAATAGGTTTATGTTGTAATATTAGTCATTTTCTTATGTACACTATTCCTACACTCAAGTAAAGAATGATCAAATGCAAATAGATGTATTTAACAGTATGTTGGGGGAGTTTATAAAGTGTCTCCGGCCCTTTAAGAGGGCGGCCATGATGCTGCCGGGCAACAGGAGTCTGACGCTCTGCTTCCAGATGTCTCCTCCGCACAGAGGATCTCCTCCTCTTCCTGAGGACTCACTGAAGTGTTCTCCTCCTCTTCCTCTCACCTTCTGCACTTTTCTCGTATCAGTAATTCAGAAAGAAGATGAAGGCTATGAAAAACCGTCGGGTTATTATTTCCCAGTTAAAGCTCCGTTCATCCGGAGGAGCAGCGAGGACAGGAGGAGGAGGAGGAGGAGCAGGAGGAGGCGCGAGAAGAGGAGGAGGACGAGATTAAAACAGCAACTGCAGACTTTTTTTATTAATTACTCCCCGCTATTCAATTCCTCGTGTCTCTCTCTCTCGCCCACTCGCTCCTCACATGTCTCTCTCTCCCTCCCTCCATCAATGGGAACGTGGCGCCTGTGACAGGAATACTTGTAATTATCCTCCCACACTCCCGTCTCCTGAAAGGTGATTGGACGAGAACCTTTCTTCTGTTTCAGAGCCGCCGCCCACGGCAGATACGTCAATCTCCATACCAACGCATGAAACGACCACAAAGATCATTAAACGACCACAAAGACTCACGAAACGACCACAAAGACTCACGAAACGACCACAAAGACTCACGAAACGACCACAAAGACTCACAAAACGACCACAAAGACTCACGAAACGACCACAAAGATCATGAAACGACCACAAAGACTCACGAAACGACCACAAAGACTCACGAAACGACCACAAAGACTCACGAAACGACCACAAAGACTCACGAAACAACCACAAAGACTCATGAAACGACCACAAAGAGACATGAAACGACCACAAAGACTCACGAAACGACCACAAAGACTCACGAAACGACCACAAAGACTCATGAAACGACCATGAAACGACCACAAAGACTCACGAAATGACCACAAAGAGACATGAAACGACCACAAAGACTCACGAAACGACCACAAAGACTCACGAAACGACCACAAAGACTCATGAAACGACCATGAAACGACCACAAAGACTCACGAAACGACCACAAAGAGACATGAAACGACCACAAAGACTCACGAAACGACCACAAAGACTCACGAAACGACCACAAAGACTCACGAAACGACCACAAAGACTCACAAAACGACCACAAAGACTCACGAAACGACCACAAAGATCATGAAACGACCACAAAGACTCACGAAACGACCACAAAGACTCACGAAACGACCACAAAGACTCACGAAACAACCACAAAGACTCACGAAACGACCACAAAGAGACATGAAACGACCACAAAGACTCACGAAACGACCACAAAGACTCATGAAACGACCATGAAACGACCACAAAGACTCACGAAATGACCACAAAGAGACATGAAACGACCACAAAGACTCACGAAATGACCACAAAGAGACATGAAACGACCACAAAGACTCATGAAACGACCATGAAACGACCACAAAGACTCACGAAACGACCACAAAGACTCATGAAACGACCATGAAACGACCACAAAGACTCACGAAACGACCACAAAGAGACATGAAACAACCACAAAGAGACATGAAATGACCACAAAGACCATGAAACGACCACAAAGACTCACGAAACGACCACAAAGATCATGAAACGACCACAATGACCGTGAGATCCGGCGCCTGGCTTTGATGCTAGACGTCGTGTAAGCTAACGGAGATCCTCGTGTTCCATCCTCGCGGAGCGGCCTCGCCGGGTACCGGAGAGTTCTCCGATCTTTTACTTCCCCCTCCGGCCGTCATCTTTAATTGCATGAAGGATGTTAAATGATTGTGAAGTTCCTGTTTCCTCCTCCTCCTCCTCCTCCTCCTCCTCCCTGGCAGCGCTGTGTGGATTAGAGCCGGTGAGATGTCATCACCGCCTTCCTCGATAACTATCGATCAGTTTTTTTTGCCGGTGGGTCTTGAGGCCCCTCCCCCCGGATCGGGTCCCTGCAGGTTCCCCCCCCCAGCTTTATTTGCCATCTGGTTGCCGTGAGCAACGGGAGATAGCGTCGACAGGGCGGCGTGGAGTCAGATCTTGTCAGATGGTCCCTCAGTGTGGGGGGGGGCTCTGGATCCGGCGTCGTAATGATTTTGACCTGTTGCTCCCGTTGACGCAGCAGAATCAGAAAACACCTGCAGTGACCTGGACCCCCCCCCCCCCCCTGGACCCGGTGCCCCCCCCCCTCCCCCTCATGTTGACGTCTGCTCTCGCTGTGAGGAAAACTATTCCTGTTCAGAGAGCGGACGGATCGAGATGTACTGCCTCCTCCCACACACACACACACACACACACACACACACACACACACACACACACACACACACACACACACACACACACACACACACACACACACACACACACACACACTGCTTTGCGATAGTATGAGGAAGGGGCCAAGTGTGTGGGAGGGAGGGGGGGAGGGGGGGAGGGATGGAGGGATCGATAGAGCAGCCATAGAGTGCTGTAAACCATGAAAGAAGACAAAAGCCTCCTGTTTTCCCACAATGCACCGTTAGCCTGGGAGCTACAGCAGCGCTACCACACACACACACACACAGAAACACTCTCACACACACACACACACACACACACACAAACACTCTCTCACACACACACACACACACACACACAGAAACACTCTCACACACTCTCTCACACACACACACACACAGAAATACTCTCACACACACACACAGAAACACTCTCACACACACACACAGAAACACTCTCTCACACACACACACAGAAACACTCTCACACACACACACACACACACAAACACACACACACAGAAACACTCTCACACACACACGCACACACACAGAAACACACACACACACAGAAACACTCTCTCACACACACACACACACACACACACACACACACACACACACACACACACACAGAAACACTCACACACACACACACACACACACACTTGCCTGCCGCCCCCCGGCTGCAGTGTTTGATGGACGTGGCGTGAACCGGAGGGGAAGGAGTTGATCTGGGCTCCATGTTCATGATCGATTGTTTATCATCGATTGTTTATCATCGATTGTTTATCATCGATTGTTTATCATCGATTGTTTATCATCGATTGTTTATCTTTATTCTTCACGTCCTCGGGAGCGTTGCGAAAACTTTACTTTACGCTTCACCTCAAACGCCCCGCGGTGGAGCTGCTGCGTGTTTCACTGCTCGGAGTTTATCACAAACGACCACAAAGACACACAAAGACTCACAACGACCACAAAGACTCACAACGACCACAAAGACTCACAACGACCACAAAGACTCACAACGACCACAAAGACTCACAACGACCACAAAGAGACATGAGACTCACAAAGACTCACAACGACCACAAAGACTCACAACGACCACAAAGACTCACAACGACCACACAGACTGACCAGGCGATGACATCACTCTGCATGTCTGTTCTGATCTCGGTGGTCGGCCCTTCCGGCTCAACAAGCTGCCGGACGCCTCGTTCCCTCGTCTTCATCACATAAACATCGCTACGTCTCCTCGGATTGAAACACGGCGTGTCTGTGAGCCGCACTGAAAGCGTGTGTGTAGGCGCGTGTGTGTGTGTGTGTGTGTGTGCTTTTGTCTTTATGCTTTACATCATTCCCCGCTCGAGGACTCTGATGGATATCTGAGGGGACATTATTTTGAGTTATTCAAGAGCACCTGAACACAACGCCACGCTCTGCTGATGACACACACACATACACACACACACACACACACACACATGTACACCCACCCACACACACACACACACACAGCCTCATTGGCCTGGTTTCCAGCCCACAGAGCGGCGTGTTTGTCTGACGGCTTCTTGTATACGGCGGAGCAGAAGATCAACAATGAAACGTCAAACTGACCTCGAGTCTCCTCTGGTTGTATAGAAGTCTCTGCTCCATGTGTTGAAGCTGCATTCTCTCTCCTGACCACCAGGGGGCGACTCCTCTGGGTCGTGGCTGTGAGGCCTTCCTCCTTCTTGTGGTTGTTATTTATTCCCCTTCTTTTTTCCCTTTCTGCTGACAACTGCCAACCCATCATCCCTCCATCACCTCTCTCTCTCTCTCTGTCTCTCTCTCTCTCTCTCTCTCTCTCTCTCTCTCTCTCTCTCTCTCTCTCTCTCTCGTGGCATTTAGAGGATCTCACTGTCTTCTCCATTGGGGTTCGAGAAAATCAATCCCACTAATTAGATCTGTGCATCACTGTTATTGTGTCTCTACATGTATGTGTGTGTGTGTGTGTGTGTGTTCCATGTCCTGTAATGTATATTTAATGTCGGGAGCTTTAGAGAGACACAGCTGGCCTGCTTTGCTAATTAATGACGTTTCCCCTTTAATGACATTCGGTTTGAAGCGGCTCCACTCTTCCTCTTTACTTCTCTTTATTCCACTCTTCCTCTTTACTTCTCTTTATTCCACTCTTCCTCTCGCTTACATTCTCCTTTATTTCCTCTCCCTTCCTCCCCTCATACGTTGTCTACCCCCCCCCCCCCCCTAGTGGACGTTGTCTTCGTCTGTTTCGATGTCAAAATGAAATCATGACTCGACTTTGAGTCTAAGAACCACAAAATGTCATCACAAATTAAAGAAGAAGATGATGATGATGAAGATTTTCTTGCTCCGTCACCGTCCGTCTCCATCAGATGAAAATATGTTTGAGTGAACTTTAAATGTCTAAATGAGACGAGTGCAGGAAGATGAGGGGAGATAGGAGGAGGAGGAGGAGGAGGAGGAGGGTAAAGAATATGAGGAAGATTAGAGAAGAAGGTGATGGAGAGAGTTGTGGAGGAGGGAGGTGTGAGGAAGAGGAGGAGGAAAGGAGGACAATGGATGAGAGATGATGAATGAAAAGGAGAGATGAGAAGAAGGAGGAGGAGGAAGACATGAGGAGGAGGATGATGAAGAGCATGAGGACGATTAGAGAAGAGGAAGATGGAGGAGCCCCGCAGGTGAGTCGAGGCACGAGGAAGACTTCAGGCCTTCTTCTTCTTCTTCTTCTTCAGGTCTTTAACTCGCGGTTCTTCATTGTTCCATAAAGTCTGGAAAGTTTAGAAAACTGTGAAACGTCTCGTTATACGCCTCCGGACCAGCAGGGGGCGGTGGGGGGGGGGGCTCCTCCTCATCTCCTCTTCCTCTCCTCCTCATCTCCTCTTCCTCTCCTCTCCTCCCGAGTTCAAACCTCGAGACGGAGCCCTCGCTGGCCGCCGGGCGCCGCGTCGCCACGGCAACGGGAGGAAACCAAACATGGGACAGGTTAATGTGAGAGGAGGGGGGTCACAGGACCCCAGAGACCAGGACCCCAGAGACCAGACCAGGACCACCAGAACCCCAGAGATCAGGACCCCAGAGACCAGACCAGGACCACCAGAACCCCAGAGACCAGACCAGGACCACCAGGACCCCAGAGACCAGGACCCCAGAGACCAGACCAGGACCACCAGGACCCCAGAGACCAGGACCCCAGAGACCAGACCAGGACCACCAGGACCCCAGAGACCAGACCACTTTAACATAACGATGACATCATGTCCTCCAGTCAGGTGGGCGTGTCCTCGTTAGGGACGAGATCGCTTTCTCTTTTCTCGATGTGGTGATAAAGCAATAATTTTATAACGCAATACTTTTAAAGCAATACTTTTAAAGCAATACTTTTATAATGATAATTTTAAAGCGATACTTTTAAAGCAATACTTTTCTACCGATACTTTTAAAGCGATACTTTTATAACGATAATTTTATAACGATACTTTTATAACGATACTTTTACAACTACTTTGTCGCGACACCCGGACCTCCAAAGACGTTTATTTAGTCTTCAACGACTTAATGTATGTTATGGTGTATTTTATTGTGTATTTTGTCATGTATTTTATCATGCATATTATTGTGTATTTCATTTAGTATGTTATTGTGTATTTAGTCGTGTTTTACTGCCGTGTCTCTGCCGTCCAGCTCGTTGAGACCTTTAAAAAGATGAAAACAAACTTCACTGATTTACTTTATTGCTTTATTTATTGGTGGGCGTGTCCCCGGGCAGCTGTGAGCCAATCGGTGGACGGCACGCCAAATGTCTCATCACGACTCATCACGACTCATCACGACTCATCACGACTCATCACGACTCATCACGACTCATCACGACTCATCACGACTCATCACGACTCATATCGACTCATCACGACTCATCACGACTCATCACGATTCATCACGACTCATATCGACTCATCACGACTCATCACGACTCATCACGACTCATCACGACTCATCACGACTCATCACGACTCATCACGACTCATATCGACTCATCACGACTCATCACGACTCATATCGACTCATCACGACTCATCACGACTCATATCGACTCATCACGACTCATCACGACTCATATCGACTCATCACGACTCATCACGACTCATCACGACTCATCACGACTCATCACCTCTTCACGTGGTCTGGCAGCTAACCCCCCCCCCCCCCCAATAAATCCCACTTCTTCTCTTAATATCGGTAAATCAAGCGGTGCCGTGATCCCCCCCCCCCCTAATTCTGCCGGGTTTCCTCGATAGTGATCTCAGTAAGACCCCCAGTGAATAGAGAGAGGGAGGAAGAGGGGGATGGAGGAGGAGAAGAGGAGAGAGAGAAGCCAACAGGTCTGGAGACGGATTACTGTGAAGTGGATTAGGAGTTATTCTGATATTCAGCCTTTAGAGAAGCAAAGAAACATCTGCTGCAGCTTAGAGGCTGCGGCCACACACACACTCATACATACACACACAAATACTCACTCACTCACACACGCACACACACACACACACTCATACATACACATAAATACTCACACACCACACACATATACATACACGTACACACACACACGCACACACACAGGCACACGCACACACACAGGCACACACGTTAACACGCACACACGCGTTAACACACACACACACACGCACAAACACATACATACGTTAACACACACACGTTAACACGCACACACACGTTAACACACACACACACGCACAAACACATACATACACACACACGTTAACACACACACACACACACACACGCACAAACACATACATACACACACACGTTAACACACACACGTTAACACACACACACATACATACACACACACGTTAACACACACACGTTAACACACACACGTTAACACACACACACATTAACACACACACGTTAACACACACACGTTAACACACACACACACACACACACGCACAAACACATACATACACACACACGTTAACACACACACACACGTTACACACACACAACACACACACACAACACACACGCACTAACACACACGTTAACGCACACACGTCAACACACACACACACACACACGCACAAAGACATACATACGCACACACGTTAACACACACACGCACACACACATACATACACACACACGTTAACACACACACGTTAACACACACACGTTAACACACACACGTTAACACACACACGTTAACACACACACACACACACACACGCACAAACACATACATACACACACACGTTAACACACACACGTTAACACACACACACATACATACACACACACGTTAACACACACACGTTAACACACACACGTTAACACACACCGGGATATTCTGAACAGAAGGATTCACGCTTTCATGTATCCATGTACAAAGAAATGGACACGCAGCAGCACCCTGGGGTGCTTGTGTTCTTGGCTGTGTGCAAGTATATTTTTATAGATGTGTGTGTGTGTGTGTGTGTGTGTGTGTGTGTGTGTGTGTGTGTGTGTGTGTGTGTGTGTGTGTGTCTGACATAATGAGGACGCGAGTTTCAAATGAGATGAAAGGAGGTAAAACGAGCTCCCGCCGGCGTCATTTTCCCAGCCCGGTCTAGCTCCGCCTCCTTAACGGGGCCTGGCTCCGCCTCCTTAACGGGGCCTGGCTCCGCCTCCTTAACGGGGCCTGGCTCCGCCTCCTTAACGGGGCCTGGCTCCGCCTCCTTAACGGGGCCTGGCTCCGCCTCCTTAACGGGGCCTGGCTCCGCCTCCTTAACGGGGCCTGGCCTCACCGGCGTCCTGCGTCGGGTGTTGGCGAGCCGCTGCTGGTCATGTTTTCACCATCGTGCACGAGGAGACGATGTCATCGTGTGATGTCATCGTGTGATGTCATCGTGAAGACTCAACCAGGCTGAGGATTATAATTAATGAGGGATTACAAACACTAATAATTGGATGATTTTAATCATCACCTTAATACAATAGATGGTGGTAAAACAAAAAAAACATATATATATATATATATATATATATATATATATATATATATATATATATATATATATATATATATATATATGTAATCATGAATGCATTACCGCGCTTGTCCACAGGGGACAACATGTTTTGTCATTTCTGTAACTGTTCTGAGACCAGCGGACCGACGTGAGCCCTTTGACCTCCAGCAGACGTCTCTCTCTCTCTCTCTCTCTCTCTCTCTCTCTCTCTCTCTCTCTCAACATTCTTCACATCGTTGTGATGGTTGAGGAAACGTTTCCTTTCTTCTGGTTGGATGAGTTTCATCAATGTTGCTCTACGTCTTTTACCACACACACACACACACTCACTCACACACACACACACTCACACTCACACACACACACAGCCAGAGGAACAGAGTGATAATAGAATCGTTGATGAATGAGCTGAACGTATGAAAGAGAATGAACTGAGAGAGAACTGGGTTTGACATTATTGCGCAATTCCGACCTCCAGCCCCCCCCCCCCCCCCCCCACACACACACACACACATACAGCCCCGCCCCGACAGCTAAATGCAGAGCATCCTCCTGAACCAGAGAGAGCGTCCTCCCCTCCCTCCTCCCCTCCTCCCTCCTCCCCTCCTCCCCTCCCCCGTTCTCCGTGAGACGGATGGAGTCGTCAGCTCCTCTATATCCGTAACGCCGCTTAACCGACTGAGAGCGTCGGCCATTACGGAGCTAATGTGCTAATACGTCTCGCCGCTAACGTCGTTGACGCCGCCGGCGAAACGACGAGGAGCGTCTGGAGACAGAGCGGCTCGTTACCCCCCCCCCCCTCTCTCTCTCTCTCTCTCTCTCTCCGCTAATCTGAAGGAGAACAGAGAGCCGCTCATCTCCAGTGGCGGCGCCCTCGCCATCTGTCAGCGGCGCCGTGGCTCCGGGCGGCGGTCGGGTTTCGGGCGAGGGAGGCGGGGCTTCTGGGACGGTTTATTGCCGCTCTGTAATTGGATGACGCCGGCGCCTAAACTCCTCAGCCACGCCGACGCCCACTTCCCGTCCTCTCGGTTGGAGCTCAGCGCCTCTTTGTGTTCGGTGAAGTCCTGATGCGCGACACGAAGCGACGCCGCTTCGTTTATTTGATCCCGCCGCGTCGTTCTCGTCTCCATTCTTATTACTTATTTATTCATTTATTTATTTATTTTGAAAATCCACCGACCCAGCCTGAAGAGGAAGACCACCTGTAATCAGGAGAGGAGATGCTGAATAAATATAATAAATGTGTCATTTAAAACCATTTCCACCGCCTGACCTCCTGCATTAGGCCCCGCCCACATGGGCCTGGTCACGGGGGTCTGGGTTCTGTTAAAGAAAAGGAGAAGATGCAGCTGGGATTCAATTAGCCAACAGACCTTTGTTGTAGAACATTTCCTGTGGTCCGTGCAGCAGGAGACTGATCAGCGAATACAGCGGGTGAATATATATATTTTAATACATATTTATATATATATATATTATTATAATTTTTTTTCTTTTTATATATATCTATATATGTATATATATTTTTTTTCCCGGCCTCTGATAATCAAATGAAGCGCTCCCCGCTGCCGGCCGTGACCTCGGCGGCGTGGCCGTGTTGTTGAGACTAATGGGGAGAAAACACGACGCCGGGACTCCAGATATCAAATCATCCGGCGGGCGCCGGGAGCCCACGCCCCGCCGTAATGAGGACCCCCGGAGCGCCGCGCAGAAAGGAAATCAAACCTGGCCCTTCCTGGAGCCCCCCGGCCCTCCCCCCGGCCCTCGCCCGCCCCCCCGCGGGGCGCTCACACGGCGTTTGCTCATTTGCCCCATTGATGTCGCTTCCTGCCGCCGGATGTATGTGGAGATTAACGGGAAGGCTGCTAACCGCGGCAGCCGCCGGAGAAATGAAACGTTGTTATTCACTCCGATGTAGACGAGGAGGAGGAGGAGGAGGAGGAGGAGGAGGAGGAGGAGGAGGAGGAGGAGCTTGTTCCAGAGAGGAGAACCTGGACATCAAGGCATGAGTTCATATGTCAGAATACGTACGGCTAGGCTACCTCTGGCTATATGAACATCTAATATGTGATATTTAAAGTTCCTCTCCTTTGGGAAGCCGTGGTCTGATCTTTGATCTTTGATCTTTCTGAACGCCATCGGGGGGGCAGCAGGCGCTCAACACAAAGGCCCCGCGGAGGTCGCCGCATCGCGGGCACGTGGCCACGCCGAGGATTTTGATTGCGTTAACCTGCCGGCTGTTTTTACACGTCCGATCCATTCTCCTAAGTGGCGGCGCGGGGTTTCCACCTGAGAGGACGCCGCCGGCCGGTATCGAGCCGCTCAGCGGCGCCGCGGGCCGCGGGCTGCTTCCAACAACACGCGCAAATGTCACCGTGTCATTTACCATTGAGGGGAACTCTGACACACACACACACACACACACACACACACAGTCAGATAAAGGAGTCACTTTCCTTTCTTCTCCGTCGGCTATGAAAGGTTTTCAAGAGTTTTCTTTGTGAATATACAAGTCGGTAAAGCGGTAAACAGTTCTGAGTGCTAATAATCAATTCACTGTTTCCATTCAACTGCAGCTCCGACGTTTCCTCTGCTTGAGAGTTTACATCCGTCCAACATTCAACACACAGCCTCCTCCTCTTCAGGGACCGTGGGACAATGGAGGTTTGTTATTTAGAGAACTCGTAACAATGATTTAAAAAAACTGATAAATCTCGTGGTACCTTTTGGTCGTATCGCAATACAACCAAAGATGAACTTTTTATTCATAATTTTTTTTTTTTAAGTAGAATACTTTTTAACATACTCATACATAAACCAAAATAGAGCAGTTTTAACCATAAATATAATTATTCCAACCACAATGCAACACAAGGCAAAGATATCAAGTAAAAACATAAATCTCGTGGTACCTTTGGTCGTATCGCAATACAACCAAAGATTAACTTCTTCTGTATCACTGTTTATTTTTATTTTTTAAGTACGATACTTTTAACAGACCAATACAAAAACAAGAGGTAACTTAACGACACATATACCTATTAGGCCAAGATATCAAGTAAAAGACAAAGTCATCTGTATGAAAAATATAAAAAAAACAAAAGATTCTTTACTGTTCCATCTTTCCCCGTAAGTAAAGTCCTCATCAAGTCTCCATTCAACCGCAGCGGACTGTTTCCTCTGAAAGTTTTATCTGTCGGATCGAAAATGAAAACATGATGCATCATGTCTCCTTCATCAGGACCATGTGACTATTTCATATGTTATTTAAGAGCTGGTAGTTACTAAACTGTCCTCTAAATAAAAAGGACTGAACAAAGTCCAAATCTTTCATCACTTCTACATTATTCACTGTGCATTTCCACGTTGAGAACTATTCCGCCACAGAGTGCAGTTTCATTTAAGCCATTAGTCTTAAAACGTGTTTGTGTCAGTGGCCTGTTGTTGTTGTTGTTGTTGCCCTACTCTTCTTCCTCCTCTTCCTCCTCCTCTGCTTTCTTTCTCCAAGGCTGATGTGTCTTTCATGACGTCTGTTTGTCACCCTCTAATGGGGCTCGGCAGCTCCTCTTCCTCCTCCTCCACAAATTCTCTGAGTCCGGTTGACTTAATGAAAATTGGCCTAAAAAAAAACAGTTTCCCCAGCTTTGATCCTCCCCAGCGTTGATCGATCCTCCCCAGCGTTGATCCCGCCCCCAGCTGTCGATCTCAATCCACAGTTTGTAAAGCAGGCGATCTGATGCTCCTGCTTCGTGTTCGTTGGGGGCGTCGGCCTATCGACCCGCTCCTCTTCCTCCTGAGCAGACGTCCTCATTCCATTGGCTGTTGAGCCTGTGAAGATGATGTGTTTACTCTACCTGCTCATAACGGAGCTATCAGGCTAACGGAGGCTAATGGAGGCTAACGGAGGCTAACGGAGGCTAACGGAAGCTAACGGAGGTTAACATTTCTTCTTTTAGTCCGCGGGTCGGCCGTTGAGATCTCCGCTCTGCGAGGCGACGCTCAGGGCGACAAACAACAACCTGAATCACTGTAACTCTGATGAGGAGGACATTAAGGACAAAAGCAGCAAAGATGAGATGAAAATGTAATTGGAGGCCATCAGGAGACGGGAAGGAAAGAGATGTGTGAAGAAGAGGAGATAAGAGAAGATGCGTGAAGAAGAGAAGATGCATGAAGAAGAGAAGATGCGTGAAGAAGAAAAGATGCGTGAAGAAGAGGAGATGCATGAAGAAGAGGAGATGCGAGAAGAAGAGGAGACGCGTGAAGAAGAGGAGACGCGTGAAGAAGAGGAGCCGCGTGAAGAAGATAGATCCAGATCCTCTTCTTTCTTCTCGTGACAATGAGTGACCCGGCGCCTCCATTAGCGCCCGTTCAGACCAGAGCCCACATCGCTCCCATCAATCCCCTTCCTCACTTTGATCCCACGGAGTAGGAAATGGATGAAGAGGAGGGTGGGGGAGGGGGGGGTGTAAACATGATGTGGGAGTCAGAAACCAGAAACCTGCTTTATTCAGGGAGGAGATGAAAGGTTAGAAAGACCGATAGATCTTTCACTTTTAAATGCACCTCGGTGCCGGTTTGTACAGGTGTGTGTGTGTGTGTGTGTGTGTGAGTGTGAGAGAGTGTGTGTGTGTGAGTGTGAGAGAGTGTGTGTGTGTGAGTGTGTGTCTTAGAATTGGGGGAAACGGCGGCTAATAACAAGATGTTCCTTTTGAACACTGCAGATCATTCACGGCGTGTTCTTTCAGGGCGAAATGTCAAACGGTGGAGATGTACGGCCTTGTCATGACGACTCCCGACGGAGAGAACAACGAGGAGGAGGAGGAGGAGGAGGAGGAGGAGGGGGGGAAGGAGGGGAAGGAGGAGGAGGATAGCTGCAGAAACAGGATGGAAATAGAAACGGATGGATAGGTCGAGAGGGAAGATTCTTCTTCTTCTTCTTCTTCTTCTTCTTCTTCTTCTTCTTCTTCTTCTTCTTCTTCTTCCACCTTGTTGTTGTTGTTATTTACGTCGTGGTACTGACTAAAGTTGCTTCAGTTCTTTGGGCTTCTCGTCTGCTCCTCCCTCCTTTGAGATGTCCGCCACCTATCTCTGGGTACAGAGTTTTGACGGATTCTCATTTTATTTGTATTTATTTGCAGAGATACGGAGAAAATCTTGTTTCAACATTTTGTCAGCAAATTATTGTAATAATGGTAAATAAATGTTCTCGGGTTGTTGGCTTCTAACACTGGATTGTCAAACTTACATCGGAATCATGATGCAAAGCTCCGACACAGAGGAGCCGGCTGTCCTGACCTTGAAGAACACGCCTCCACCAATCAAACGGCTGCGTGATGACAGACGACCGGAGCTCTGAGGCTCGGCGCCGTTGGCCCGAGGCCGGCCCGCTCGCCACGCTCAGGGCGCTCGCCACGCTCGGGGCGCTCGCCACGCTCGGGGCGCTCATTCTGACCGACAGCCCGCTGGCGCCGAGCGATGCCGGCGGGCGAACAAACCGTCACCGCCCAGAGCGGCCCCGGGGAACTCCTTACACGACCTCCGAGGGCGCCCGCGTGTACGAGCCCCTCCCCCTCCCATGTGGACCCGGTGGACCCGGTGGACCCGGTGGACCCGGTGGACCCCCCGGCTGCTGGCCGTGACTCAGGATGGAGGCCGAGTGTCCCGGACGCCTCGCCGCCTCGTTGCGGCCGCAGACTGAAGGAAAGGTCGTTACCGGGGTCCACTTCACCAGAACCGGTCCAATCAGCCGCTTCCTCTCGGCGCCGGGAGTTTTCTGTGAAGCCAAATTACCTCCGTCGGAAACAAAAAGTCCCAATTGCTCACAACTGCATATTGTAAAGCGGCGGCGGCCCACTCGCTAATCATATTTGTTCTGTTCCGCGCGGCTCCTCCCGGTGAGGGAGCCTCACAGAGGCTGTTTACACGTCAACACTCCACTCAGACCCAGGCGGGCACACAGACGCTTCGGTCTGGAATATTCTGTTCTGGCACATTTACCGACTAAGACGCCGTTATTTAGGTTTCAGGAGCTGTGTGTGTGTATACATATATTTATACATATATATATAAATATATATATATGTGTGTGTGTATATATATATATACACACACATATATTTATACATATATATATATATGTACATATATATACGTAGATATATATATGTGTGTATATATAAATTCTGAATACGTGTCTCCGTTATCCGAGTCGGCGACTCTGAAATGCTCCCAATATTAAATGTAATATGACGGCCTGATCTTCGCCATTTGCAGAGCCGCGGCCTCAAAGACGATCCACACTCCACGACCGAGGGACCGAGAAACTTTTAAAAACATTATGAAGAACTGTTTTTGGGGGAATGAACATATTGCAACACCGCCTGCTCCTTCTGGAGGCACACAGGGGCGACTCTACACTTATTAAAACTATTGTTGTTCATTCCTTCAGGCACACGGCTGCATGGACACAGTGTTCTTGTTGACCATGTTAGCCATTAGCTTAGCCATTAGCTTAGCCATTAGCTTCACAGGAAAAGTCATTTTTGGGGTATAAATGGCAGCTTTTGTGTATATATTTATCATATCTCATGTGCTTTGAGATCCCCCCCCCCAGCTTGTCTCTCCATTCCCTTTCGTCCGTCCAGCTGCCCGTCTGGAGCGCCGGCTCCTCCTCATTTGCTCAGACGTCTACAGACCCGCCGCTGCCTCCTCTGTCCTTCCTCCTCTCTTTCCACTGCCTCCTCTCTCCTCTCTCCTCATAACTTAATCTCTTTCTCTTTTGTTTTTATTGTAAAGTAATCCAGTGATTTCTCTCCGCATATCAAACCCATCTGAGCCTCGCGTTGACTCCATGGCAACGTACCCCGTGGCCCTCGCATCCCAAAATAACTTTATTTAAAAATGGACCAGAAGCAAGACGAGTGTGACACCCCGGTGTCGACTCATCATTGTTTATGGAGACTCTTCCATCTCAAGTCATTCCAACATGGCAGCCATGTATTATCCTAAAGAACTCCTCATCCTATGAACAGGAAGAGAAGGAGGACAACGCGCCCATTTTGTTTCTTATCGTGTTCTTTTCATGTCGTCGGGGTTTAAAACACCTCAAAGTCAAACCGGGATGCAGAGAGGCGATGATGAGGTGATGAAGAGCGACATAAAAGAGAGAAGGAGGGATGGTAGCGTGAGGATGAAGAGTTCTGGGTGTTTTTGATTGGCCCGTTCCTTCTCTCCAGGTTTTTTAATCTGGCCTTATCTGTAATTAGAGGCAAACTGTGACACACACACACACACACACACACACACACACACACACACACACACACACACACACACACACACACACACACACACACAGACCTGAGCGCATAGGCACCCCAGATAAAGTCAAAGCTGTGAGTTTAGAGACCAAACACCCTCATCAGGGTTGAAAGCTCGTCTGAAGTGAAAACATCACAGCACATAAATCCACCGAGGGGACACACACACTCCTATGTTGTGCCTTTAAAGCCACGCTTAGAAGACTTCTTTATTTATATACATATACATTCTTTTTTTTGTAATCACCCAATCAACACGTATTCACTCGGCTCGTCTGTTTCCCGCGCGGCGGTTCCGCGGCGTCTTCGTTAGCCTCGGTCCTGATTGCGCATTAAAAAGCAGAGGGCCCCGTATTGCCCTTGCGCGAGAATGTGTGTGTGTGTGTGTGTTTGCGTGTGTGTGTGTGTGTATTACGGGTTACTTTGGCTCTTTCTCCCGGAGCAGCCGGGTAGTTTCTCCTCTCCGCGGGGAGTGATTTAATAAGATTGATTCTAACAATAGACGACGACTCAAGAGCTTCTTTCTTCTTTTTTTACGTTCTTATATTGCCGGCGGCGACTCGTTAAAATAACATGCGTTAAATTAGAGAACGCGTAACAACACAACAGGTTCTTCTCCGAGGTGATGTGTGTGTGTGCTTTAATAATTGATACCGTCATTCATTATAACAGAGGTCCGGTCCAGCGGTGCTTGACCTTTTTAACCTTTTCATGAGCTCTAAATGTTTAAACCCCATGGGGGGGGGGGGGGGGGGGTGTTGTTCTCTTCACAGATTGTTCTATTAAAGTCGTCTCTGGTAAAGGTGGAACTAAATGACCCGAGAACAAAAAAGCAAAGATTTAAGGAGTACAAAAAAATAAAGACGCTTCATTAAGTCATTAATTAATTAAAAAAATAGTTAAAAGACAACTGGTTTAGTCCACCTTAAGCCGGTTTTAGAAATCCCTGAATTAAATCCACCTTAAACCTGAACTTGCAACTGCCTGTTTTGTCATCTTTTAACCTCTTTTTGGCAACCCCTGATCTAGTCCACCTTAAGTCCATTTTAGTCCAACTTGAACCTGTGTTGGTAACCAGACCTTAAACCTGTTTTCTTGAATTCAATATTTAGTCCACCTTAAATGATATTTAATTATGTCAACCATGGCCCTGTTTTGGGAAGAGGTCCAACAATTTGTTTTGTACCTTAAACGAGTCAATGGTGACTCTTTAAGTCCACCTTAAATCTGTTTTGGTAACCGCTCTTTAAACCTCTTTTCTGAACGCTGGATTAAGTCCACCTTAAACTTGTGTTCTGAACCCTGGATTAAGTCCACCTTAAACTTGTTTTCTGAACCCTGGATTAAGTCCACCTTAAACTTGTTTTCTGAACCCTGGATTAAGTCCACCTTAAACCTGTTTTCTGAACCCTGGATTAAGTCCACCTTAACCGCCAGCGGTCCGGTGTGTGAGGGAAGAAACGTGAACGCTGTGTTTGTTTTGCCCTCCGTTCTGTCTTCATGCTCTCAGATATAAAAACACTTTACGTTAAACAGATCGCAACCTCAGCCAAGCGGAGCACAGAAACACACATATACACTCTCACACACACACACACACACACACACACACACACACACATACACATACACACACACCATTTTGGGAGTCTGTGCCGAATGCATCTGAGGGGAAAAGGTGTGAAATCACGATACACTTTCATCAAGTGAGAGGAATTTGCGCATTTTGTCACGCACACACACACACACACACACACACACACACACACACACACACACACACACACACACACACACACACACACACACAAACAA
>CM070089.1:1194058-1206558 GCA_036178185.1 Liparis tanakae
CCTCCTTATCATTCGGGAGGAGCAGCTCCTGATCGATCAGGAGGAGCAGCTCCTCATCGATCAGGAGGAGCAGCTCCTCATTGATCCGGAGGAGCACCTCCTCATCGATCAGGAGGAGCACCTCCTCATCGATCGGCTTTGATTCCTCCTCTCGTCTCCGGCTCGTCTAATTGGTCTATTCTTCGTCGACGAGATTGACTTCCATGCCTGATATCACGGAGCGTATTTATTCCCTTGAGGGGAAAAACAAATTAAAGGGAGTTTCTCCCCCCCCTCCCCTCCTCCTCCTCCCCCCCTTCATACCCATGTAATTCGTATAAACCCTTCTTCTCTTTTATTTTCTTCTCTTTTCTCCGAGCCGCTCATAAATTCCGGGGAGGAATCATTATTTCCTCATAAACGTGATGATATTGCTCTCATCGGGCGGAGAAGGCTTTATGAGACGAGCTCCTCTCTGCCGTCACGTGACCCGCCTCCCGCTCTCCCATTGGCCGACGCCGTTTCATTAAACGGAGGCGCTTCGTCCGTTTCCATCTGGGGAAACGGAGAAGACGATGCTCATCCGTCTCGGACTTAAAGATGAAAAGTGACCTTTTCCTCCTCTTCCTCCTCTTCCTCTTCTTCCTCCATCCCCATAAAGAGGAAGAGGAGGACTTCCTCCCAAAAGAGGTGAAGGAGACACGGAGGGAAGCTCCTGAGGTCAGGAGGTCAGAGATGGAGACAAAAACAACATGAACGTGACAAAAAGACAAACGTTATTATATATAATAATAATAATAATAATAATAATAATAATATGGTCAAAGTTAAATAAATATAGAATAATAATCTATTCTCCAGAAGTTTCATTTAACACAATAAACAAAGAGTCAAATACACTTTAATAAATCTGCTTATTGGGAAGCTTCTGTCCACAAAAGAGGGTTTTAATGTGTTTAATGTCATTTAAATGTCAGATGTGATGATTTAAAGCGTTAATGTGCTCTTTATCTTTATCTCCCTCTCAATTGTGATCTGTCACGTGTGTAATATTAAACCCGACTTTAATTTATTTATAAAAATACGTTTCATAATTACCACACTGGGAAATATACTCGTTTGAAAATGAATTTGTTATTACTGTTTTATTTTTAAACAATTGACGTCAGTGAGGATTCAGAAAGGAATTAAAACTCAAAGTTTCTTTGTTTGTTTTTTTATCAAACAGTTGCCGGGTTACACGTTTGATTCCAGCGGTAAATAATAAATAATGCATCATCGCTCCTCTTTTATCTTCGCGTAACGCTCGGGTATAAATAACATGAAACACCTGCAGCGCTTCTGATATCCACTCCTCCTGCTTTTATTCTACTTTATTACCACAAAAAACAACCTGAACACTGTAAAAAAACATTTTAAATTAACGGTTCAATCCCCTATTTTGCTTTTACTGTATTTATCTGTGAGAGCAATGCATTCTGGGAGTTATGACACATTCATATAGATATCGTCCACCGTGATTTACTGCGATTGATAAATTACAGAAAGTTCCGGTGCTCCCCAACTACGGTAAATAGTCCGTAAAAACACGGTCGTTGATTTTCTTCACGTGAAATACAGAATGTTGTGTATTTAATGTAGTATTCTCCGTAAGTTCTCCAAAAGCTTTACGCAGCGTTGCTCTGCTAATAACCTTTGATCTCATTTTACGACTTTGCTCGTCTCTTATTGGTTTCCAGCGGCGCCGTCGTCTCTAATTAAGAGACACACACAGACACATACAGATACACACATTCAGACACACACAAAGAGACACACACAGAGATACACACACACACACAACGAGACACACACAGACACACACTAACATACAGATACACACACCTAGAAACATACACACATTCAGACACACACAAGGAGGTGCAGGTGTGTGTGTGTGTGTGTGTGGCGTGACCCAGTGTACAGAGGCCTAACTAACCGAAGGAGTGAAGTGGTGAGGAAGAACAAAAGAATGAGAGAGAAAGAGAGAGATGGTTCAGAGAGAGAGAGAGAGAGATGGTTCAGAAAGAGAGAGAGAGAGAGAGAGAGATGGTTCAGAGAGAGAGAGAGAGAGATGGTTCAGAAAGAGAGAGAGAGAGAGGGAGAGAGAGAGAGAGAGGGAGAGAGTACTGGTTTAGAGAGTACTGGAGCAGAGGATGGAGGCTCCAGAGCGGGGGGGAGGGGGGGGGGAAGCCTCTCGTGAGATAAGAGGAGATGGCCCTGGTCAGCGGCGTGGAAAGGTTCTGATTGGCTGAGCCCCGATCCCCCGGCCCGGCGCCCGGCGCCCGAGACCGCCGGCGTGACGCCGCGGAGACTTTCAGAGACGACTCCCTCGACTCCGAACTCGACTCCGAACTCGACTCCGACCATGACTCCGCCCCTCTGAGGATGGCCCCGCCCCTCTGCAGCTGGCCCCGCCCCTCTGCAGCTGGCCCCGCCCCTCTGGAGATGGCCCCGCCCCTCTGAGGATGGCCCCGAGGATCGTTCCGGTGTTAAAAAGAGTGTTTCTATCCCGCCGGAGGTCCCGTGACTCGGAGGCTGAGAGCTGACCCCCCCCCCCCCCCCCCCCCACACACACACACACACACACACACACACACACACACACACACACACACACACACACACACACACACACACACACACACACACACACACACGGCCCTCAGCTGGAGGGAAGCAGAGGTTATTGGCTACGCTGTTCCCCGGATGAAAGGGATCGACCTGGAGAGAGAGAGAGGGCGAGAGAGAACACCTTCAGGTGAGAACTTAATGGAGCCTGTAGATCCGTAGATTCCTCGATAAGCCTCCTCCTCCTCCTCCTCCTCCTCCTCCTCCTCCTCCTCCTCCTCCTCCTCCTCCTCCTCCTCCTCCTCCTCCTCCACGTGAATAGAGGCTTCAGGTCTGAGGAGTCAGACTCTATATATATACATACATATATATGAGAATGTATTTTTATATATATATATACATATATATATATATATATATATATATATATATATATATATATATATATATATATATATATATAAATCCCGCTGTGGAACTGATGACTCCATAAAGAAAATCCTCGAGTCAAAGCGGCAAAAGAAAACCTGAAAATCACAAGTAGCTCTCAAATGATGGGAATAAACCTCCAGGACCTGTGTGTGTGTGTGTGTGTGTGTGTGTGTGTGTGTGTGTGTGTGTGTGTGTGTGTGTGTGTGTGTGTGTGTGTGTGTGTGTGTGTGTGTGTGTGTGTGACAAGGTTTCCATAGAGACTAGGCCGTTAATCCGGCGCTCTGAAGTGCTCCGCCTCTAAAGCTCGCCGCCTCTCGGCGCCGTCGTCTTCATTACCTCCACGTCCGCTTTTGATTGGCTGCGTTTATCCTGAGTACCTGAAGGTTTGGGATGAACCCCCCCCCCCCCCCCCCCCACCACCACCACCACACCGCCGGCATCGTTAAAGTCGTCATAGCAACCCCCCGGAGGCGAGGGACCGGACCTGTGAAGTCGGCCGTACCCGGTGCCGCTCGTCAGTACTCGTTCTTAAAGAGACAGTACATGATTACGGCGGATGGTTTGTGGGTGTTTACGTTGTATGAAAGGATAACATTGCACGCCCTTGGACGAGCTAACCGGGAGAGAGAGAGAGAGGGGGGGGGGGGGGGGGGCTTTGTGCAGAAACGTTGGCAAGGATTCAGTCGTCCTGTGATTTGAAACAGTCAAATTAGCCGGGGGTCTTAAGCCGCTCCGCTCACATCGCTTATCTGGAGTCGACTTCAACACCGAAGCGCCGTCGGAGGGGGGATTAAAGGCTGGCACCGGAGCCTTCCCACGGCGCTCTGGTTTCAAGCCGAAAGTACTCCATCACGTGGATTCTGGCGATGGCCGGAGGCGTTACGGTTTCAGGTGGTCCAGCCAGAGGAGTCGCCCCCTGGTGGTCAGGAGAGAGAATGCAGCTTTAACACATGAACATAGACTTCTATACAACCAGAGGAGTCGCCCCCTGGTGGTCAGACGATAGAATGCAGCTTTAACACATGAACATAGACTTCTATACAACCAGAGGAGTCGCCCCCTGGTGGTCAGAAGAGAGAATGCAGCTTTGACACATGAACATAGACTTCTATACAACCAGAGGAGTCGCCCCCTGGTGGTCAGGAGAGAGAATGCAGCTTCAACACATGAAGCAGAGACTTCTATACAACCAGAGGAGTCGCCCCCAACACAATATTATTCCATGATTAAACCAGAGGAAAAAAACGTTGGCCAGATGCATTGTGGGAGAAAAAGCTTCCTGATATTTTTTTTTATGTAAACAGATATTTGATAAAAAAGTTTGTTTAATTCAAGCAAAACATTTTTTTATATACAACTTCAACCACTACAACATTTTATAAACACTCGCCAATCTGCTGAGGGTTTAGATCCCTCGTGTCCAACAACACCAACAACACCAACAACACCAACAACACCAACAACACCAACACAAACACAAACACAAACACACGCAGTAGCCAGTTGACGGGGTTTTAAATCTGCATCAAAAGTAACATTTTAATGCAGATTAAGCAGCAACGTCAGTAGATCAGTCTGCATTAATCTGTGAATTGATACCCGTGATCCTCGCAGCATCTGCGCCGCACAGCTGCTCCGCCGGTTAATTAGAGATCAGCCGCCTGACGGGAGGCTGAGGAAGGCGCCGCGTAGGAGACGGGCAGCAAGCCGGCCGGGCGTGTTTACCTTTATTAAGGCCCGCGCAAACAACTCTAAGCTGCTACAGGATAGCCACACACACACACACACACACACACACAGGAGACTGTGATAGTGCATGAAGGTGAAGTGGGACTCATTAATCTTTTAAAGCGCTACGGCTCACTTTAAAGAACACGTTGTAAATATATGTTGTACTGTATATCTTTCAAGTGTTTTTCCTCATTTTATTAAAATATTCTAAATATAATTACCACTTAAACTGAAAGAAACCTTTTAAATTTTATATTTTACATAATTATATCATTTAAATATACTTTTTTAATATTTGTATAATATTTTGTATAATATTTGTATAATTTGTATAATGTTTAAGTATAATATTTTATGTATATTTGTATATATTATATATACAATTTTACACTATATCATATTTAATTTTTATTTAGTTTTCATATAATGTTCATAATAATTTCATATATATATATATATATATATATATATATATATATATATTTATATATAACACTTTGTTGAAAAATGCATCATAACCTTCAAACTACTTTAAATCCAAATGCTTCACTTCCTTATAATTTTTCATGTTGGTGTGTGAGCATCGTTTTCACTTTGACCCTTTTTATTCTCGTTCCTCGTGGAACAGCAGCCGGGAACCGGGATCGTAAAATAACATAAAATATTCATAAACAGGACTGATGACGAATGTTTCTGTGACCCTCAGCTCAAACTTCTTCAACACTGACCATAAACATCTTCCTTCTAACTTCTAGTGCAATCCAACTGTTTTTATTACCAACACTTAAAGTTAAGTGATATTGATTATTGGTGGACGAGTGTTTGGATGAAATGTCCATTTTAAAACTTTAAATAAACATAAAGACAACAAGCTGCAGATAAAGTCTTCTGCATTTTACTTTAAAACTAGTGTGTATTTTACTGTAAAACTAGTGTGTATTTTACTGTAAAACTAGTGTGAATTTTACTTTAAAACTAGTGTGTATTTTACTGTAAAACTAGTGTGCATTTTACTGTAATCATCTTTTGTATTTTACTATAAAACTAGAGTGAATTTTATTGTAAAATTAGTGTGCATTTTACTGTAAAACTAGAGTGTATTTTACTGTAAAACTAGTGTGCATTTTACTTTAAAACTAGTGTGTATTTTACTGTAAAACTAGTGTGAATTACTTTAAAACTAGTGTGTATTTTACTGTAAAACTAGTGTGCATTTTACTGTAAGACTAGTGTGCATTTTACTGTAAAACTAGTGTGTATTTTATTGTAAGACTAGTGTGCATTTTACTGTAAAACTAGAGTGTATTTTACTGTAAAACTAGTGTGCATTTTACTTTAAAACTAGTGTGCATTTTACTGTAAAACTAGTGTGCATTACTGTAAAACTAGTGTGCCTTTTACTATAAAACTAGTGTGCATTTTACTATAAAATTAGTGTGCAGTTTACTGTAAAACTAGAGTGCATTTTACTGTAAAACTAGTGAGCATTTTACTGTAATCATCTTTTGTATTTTACTATAAAACTAGAGTGAATTTTATTGTAAAATTAGTGTGCATTTTACTGTAAGACTAGTGTGCATTTTACTGTAAAACTAGTGTGAATTTTACTTTAAAACTAGTGTGTATTTTATTGTAAGACTAGTGTGAATTTTACTTTAAAACTAGTGTGTATTTTACTGTAAAACTAGCCCCTCTTTCTTTCCGGATGTTTTTTCCTTGGTTTGTTTTCGTGCGTCTCTGTTCAAAGAAACCAACGTTACATCCATCTCACCTGTCTGGGTCCTCATCCCCACCATCACCTGTTCCTCCAGCCCTATTTAGAGCTGGTGGACAAAGACTCTGCAGACGAGACGAGGTCACTGTCTAACGTCACTGACTGGAGGAAAGTCGCTTCACAAAAGAAAACATGAGAATAATATGAACAGGTGCTTTAATAAAGCTTTATTTATAAAGCTAGGAAAAGCTTTATTTTACTGACTTTGATTGCTGATTGGTGGAGATTTAGTGAAGGATTTTTAAGGGTAACGCTGAGGTTTAAGTCCCGCCCCTTGGGAACTGTCCATCAAACTCAGTTACGTCACCACGGAGCCCATAGACGTGTGTGTGTGTGTGTGTGTGTGTGTGTGTGTGTGTGTGTGTGTGTGTGTGTGTGTGTGTGTGTGTGTGTGTGTGTGTGTGTGTGTGTGTGTGTGTGTGTGTGTGTGTGTGTGTGTGTGTGTGTGTGTGTGTGTGTGTGTGTGTGTGTGTGTGTGTGTGTGTTATAAGTTTGATGGTCATTCAGCATAACTTCAGTGCCAACAATACAATTGGCCAGGAAGCAATTAAAGGGGCGGGACTTAGTGAATGGAGCAATTAATGACACAGGAAGGGAGAATATTATGATTTTTCCTCCTTTTCTAAGCTGAGAAGCTGCAGATCCACCCAGTAAGATGAATAAGATGCCTCCTCCTCCTCCTCCTCCTCCTCCTCACGGCGACCCACCGGCCCGACCTCTGATCACATGCTTGTCCTCCTCGTGTGAAGCGGAGCCTCTGATTGGCCGAGGTCAGCCGGCGAAGCGTAATCGCTGCCTATCAAACGCCATCGTACATCGCCGAGAACATCCGTGAAATGATACCTCCGGTTGCGGGCGGCGGTTAGCCACGCCGGGTAGCAGATTACCCCCCCCCCCCCCCCCCCTCTGATCCCCTCATCCCCCTGTTTCTTTAATTCAGAGGAGATTCATGAGGGTGAAAGATCACGACCTCTGAGCGTGATCTGGTCTCTGAGGGAGCTGGAACCAGGAAGAGTGTTTTAATGGTTCTCTCTCTCTTTCTCTCTCTCTCTCTTTCTCTTCCTCTCTTGCACTCTCATTCTTTTGCTCGCTCTCTTGCTCTTTTTCTGTCTCTCTCTCTTGCACTGTCTCATGCTCTATGTCTTGGTCTCTCTCTCCCTCTCTCTCCATCTCTCTATCTCTCTCTTTCGGGTGCGGATTCAATCACACACACACACACCTACACACACACAATACCAGGGGAAAGACAATGGCGGCGTGGGGTGATTTCCTCCGTGGCCACGCCCACCACGGCTCTTAATTGCGTGAAGCGGCGCGGCGGCGAGGAGACTCGGCAACGGGAACGCCACCGCGGCGCCGACAACTTTAATTGGTAGTTGTCGTGTATATATACCCCTGTCTTCATTAGAGGCTACCTGTCTCCCTCACACACACACACACACACACACACACACACACACACACACACACTCTGGTGAAAAGGTCATTAGATGTGCATGGTTTCATAGCAGATATATATATATATATTTATATATATATATATATATATATATATATATATATATATATATATATATATATATATATAAATCCCGGTGCATTGGTTCCCACCACAGCCCCTCGTAGAGACCCGCCGCACGTCGTCACGGCGACGTTGTCTCCAGGAGGACGTGGTTGTCTGGTTGTCGTGTGAACGTGAGAACAAGCAGCCAGCAGCACTCGGGAGAGGAGAGGAGCCGTGATGCATTATGGAGGAAGGGCTCAGGGGGGAGGAGGCGAGGAGAGGAGGAGAGGAGGAGGGGAGGGAAGGGGGTAAGAGTGGATTAGTGTGATATTAACCTCCAGAGGAAGAGAGGGAGGGGAGCGGATGACACCATGAGGAGCATCACCCCCTGGACATTAAAGAGCTCTAATTAAATACACGGGCCGAGTGGAGGCCACCACTCACAGCCGGGGGGTGGGGGGGGGGGGGAGGAGGAGAAAGAGGAGAGAGGGATGGAAATGAGGAGGAGAAAAGGTAGAGCGGCGCTGAAGGAGACAGAGTGGAAAGAAGAAAAAACGGAGGAGTGGAAACAGGCGAGGAAGAAAAGTCAAGAGTTACCCCTCGGCCTGCCGGACACGCGGGGTGTGTGTGTGTGTGTGTGTGTGTGTGTGGGGGGGGGGGGGGCGGCGAAGCGTGCACAACGGGGGCAACGCGTGCACGAGAAGGGAAAGAGTGCACGAGGGAGCACGCTCGTGCTAACGGTTAACTCGTGCCAACGGTTAGCTCGTGCTAACCGTTAGCTCGTGCTAACCGTTAGCTCGTGCTAACCGTTAGCTCGGGCCCCGGTCTGCTCTGCACGTCATCGAGGAGAGAGGAGTCTCAGCTAAGGGAGCGTCTGACTGTCCTAGAGTCGTTTCCTTCTTCATTAATATTCATATTCATAAGCATCCATCTTTATTTTTAGGGCTCCTCAACCAATCAGCTGCTCCGTGTTGTTGGGTTTTTACTGGCGCTGTCGACCAATAAGAATCAAACCCCCGGTGGTCGCTGTCTGTGTGATGAACTCCGCTAATCAACTTCCTCTGTTGTTGTTGTTGTTGTTGTTATGTTGTTGCCAGTTAACACATTTTTAATAGAAGCCTGAATGAACTTTAATTAGTTCTTATTAATATTGAAATGCTTCTTTATTAACATCCATCGTTTATTTTGACGCCTTAATTGCATTTGTTGTTAAATTGTGACCTGATTACTAACATTGAGCAGGACTGTTATTGGTGTTATTATAATAATATTATAATTATAATTATTATTATTAGTATTTGTAGTAGTAGTAGTAGTAGTATTAATAATTATTGTTTTTATTATCATCATCATTATTATTGTTATCATTATTCATTATTATTAAAGCTTTTCCTACACAGTGCCCTTTATTTATTTATTAATTAATTCCACACATTTGGGGGGGTGGGGGGGTATTTCCCATCATGCATCAGTATGACTGGACTCAACCCGACGGTGTGTGTTCACACACACTTCAACACCGGTATCATAGCAGCCAGTTAGTCAGGTATTGCGTGTGTGTGTGTGTGTGTGTGTGTGTGTGTGTGTGCGTGCGTGTCTGTGTGTGTCTGTGTGTGTGTGTGTGTGCGTGTGTGTGGTATTGAGCTGCTCTGTTTGCAGCTTCAGATCCAATCAAATCCAACTTTACCGTGTTTACCTGCAATTATTGTGTAGAGGCTTTTGTGTCTGCACACACACACACACAAACACACACACACACAAAGAGATAAACACACGCAGATACACACACACACACGCACAGATACACACACACAGGCTCAAATATTCATGGTAAGCTAAATACCGGCCCACACTTGAAGAGCAGATCCTCCCAGAGCTCCGTCTCCACGAGGCGCCTGACTGGGGGGGGGGGGGGGGGGGGGGGGGACTCATGAGTTCTCGTTATGAATTAATTTGATCGTTTATTTGATGGAATTTTGACCATCCATAAAAAGCAGTTTCTCTTTATTCATAATTATTATTATTATTCTTAAATGAAATGTTATATTAATGTATGTGTATGTTACATTATGACATGTAACATTATCACATGAATATGTTACATTATTTCATGTTACATTATGACATGTTACATTATGACATGTTACATTATCACATGAATATGTTACATTATCACATGTTACATTATGACATGTTACATTATCACATGAATATGTTACATTATCAAATGTTACATTATGATATGTTACATTATCACATGTTATCACATGTTACATTATGACATGTTACATTATCACATGTTACATTATCACATGTTACATTATCACATGTTACATTATGACATGTTACATTATCACATGAATATGTTACATTATGACATGTTACATTATCACATGTTACATTATCACATGTTACATTATCACATGTTACATTATCACATGTTACATTATCACATGAATATGTTACATTATCACATGTTACATTATGACATGTTACATTATCACATGTTACATTATCACATGTTACATTATCACATGAATATGTTATCACATGTTACATTATCACATGTTACATTATTACATGTTACATTATCACATGTTACATTATCACATGTTATATATGTTACATTATCACATGTTACATTATCACATGTTACATTATCACATGTTACATTATCACATGAATATGTTATCACATGTTACATTATCACATGTTACATTATCACATGTTACATTATGACATGTTACATTATCACATGAATATGTTACATTATCACATGTTAATGTTACATTATGACATGTTACATTATCACATGAATATGTTACATTATGACATGTTACATTATGATATGTTACATTATCACATGTTACATTATGACATGTTACATTATGACATGTTACATTATCACATGAATATGTTACATTATGACATGTTACATTATGACATGTTACATTATCACATGTTACATTATGACATGTTACATTATGACATGTTACATTATCACATGAATATGTTATCACATGTTACATTATCACATGTTACATTATCACATGAATATGTTACATTATCACATGTTACATTATCACATGTTACATTATGACATGTTACATTATCACATGTTACATTATGACATTACATTATGACATGTTACATTATCACATGAATATGTTACATTATCACGTTACATTATCACATGTTACATTATTACATGTTACATTATGGCATGTTACATTATCACATGAATATGTTACATTATCACATGTTACATTATCACATGTTACATTATCACATGAATATGTTACATTATGACATGTTACATTATCACATGAATATGTTACATTATCACATGTTACATTATCACATGTTACATTATCACATGTTACATTATGACATGTTACATTATGACATGTTACATTATGACATGAATATGTTACATTATGACATGTTACATTATGACATGAATATGTTACATTATCACATTATATGTATCACATGTTACATTATGACATGTTACATTATGACATGTTACATTATC
Organism: Liparis tanakae; assembly: GCA_036178185.1. NCBI lineage: Eukaryota > Metazoa > Chordata > Actinopteri > Perciformes > Liparidae > Liparis > Liparis tanakae. The sequence goes on from CM070089.1 coordinate 1,205,624, forward strand.
ACATGAATATGTTACATTATCACATGTTACATTATGACATGTTACATTATCACATGTATATGTTGCATTATGACATGTTACATTATGATATGTTACATTATCACATGTTACATGTTACATGAATGACATGTTACATTATGACATGTTACATTATCACATGAATATGTTACATTATGACATGTTACATTATCACATGAATATGTTACATTATCACATGTTACATTATCACATGTTACATTATCACATGTTACATTATGACATGTTACATTATCACATGAATATGTTACATTATCACATGTTACATTATCACATGTTACATTATCACATGAATATGTTACATTATGACATGTTACATTATCACATGAATATGTTACATTATGACATGTTACATTATCACATGTTACATTATCACATTATCACGTTACATTATCACATGGATATGTTACATTATGACATGTTACATTATCACATGTTACATTATCACATGAATATGTTACATTATGACATGTTACATTATTACATGAATATGTTACATTATGACATGTTACATTATCACATGAATATGTTACATTATGACATGTTACATTATCACATGAATATGTTACATTATGACATGTTACATTATCACATGAATATGTTACATTATCACGTTACATTATCACATGGATATGTTACATTATGACATGTTACATTATCACACGTTACATTATCACATGAATATGTTACATTATGACATGTTACATTATTACATGTTACATTAGGACGTGTTTAAGACTAATGATGTATCTTTTCCACTCATCTGGATGAAAGGCCTGTTGGTTGTTTTCAGCGTACATCAACCGAGTCCCCCCCCCCCCCCCCACACACACACACACACACCTGATCTCGTCTCTGACACACAGAGGGGACACCGGTGTGATTGAACTCCGCTCTTT
>CM070089.1:1214058-1216558 GCA_036178185.1 Liparis tanakae
TTAACTTTAAAATGTTGGAGTCTATTAAAAACAGAGCAGTATCCAGCCCCAGGTGGTCAGCACGTCTGAGGATGCAGCTGGCCACGTCTCGCCACACTAAAACCCCAGGACACGTTAAAAACCTCTGAATAAACTGTAATCTAAAAGTGGCTGTCCGGCTGGCCAGGTGGACAAGGCCCTGCCCCCCCTCCTCTCTGGCTAAAAACAGCACCCCCTGTGGCACCCAGTGTAGACCCTCCCAAAAGAAGTCCACCATCTTCCTTTGAATGTTGGCTAAGAAACCTGAGGGAGGGTCTAAACACGCTAGCGTGCCACAGTTGGGATGCGATAAGATTGTTTAAAACCAGCACTCTACCTTTAAAAGACATCTGGGGGAGCAGCCACTTCCACTTGGAAAGCTTCCCTTCTATCTTTTCTGTGACGCCCTCCCAGTTCTTCTGGACAATGTTTTTTTTTCCGAGATATATTCCTAAATATTTAAAACCGTCCTTCTGCCACACCAGGTTCTGGGGAAGAACCGGGAGGCCGCCACGCCACTCCCCCACAGCGAGGGCTTCGCTTTTTCTCCAGTTCACCCTCGCTGCCGATGCCGTGCTAAAATCCTGTACAATGTGGTTTAAAAGGTCTACATCTTTCTGGCTACTAATAAAAACGACAATGTCGTCGGCATACGCCGATAAAATCATCTTCCTATTAAAACCAGGTAAAACCAGACCATGAAGGCTAGAGCGTATCTTGATGAGGAGGGGCTCGAGGGAGAGTGCGTAGAGCATCCCGGACAGAGCACAGCCCTGCCGGACCCCTCTACCCACTCTAAAAGGAGCACACAGCCTGCCGTTTATCTTCAGCACACTCTCAACATCACTGTACATCACCTTGATCTTGGCTATGAAACCAGCGCTGAACCCAAACTTCCCCAGAACTTTCCAGAGGAAGCCGTGCTCAACGCGTCAAAAGCCTTTTCCTGGTCTAGAGAAATCAGACCAGTGTCAATACCCAATGAGCTGGAGACCTCCAAAACGTCCCGAATGAGGTGGACGTTGTCCACCATGGACCTGCCGGGGACGCAGTAGGTCTGGTCCCGGTGGAGGACCTGCTCCATAGCTCCCCTCAGCCTGGAGGCGAGGACCTTGGACAGAAGTTTGTAATCCACACACAGCAAAGACACAGGGCGCCAGTTACCGATGTCCTGCGGGTTCCCTTTCTTAGGCAGTAACGTCAGTACTGCCCTACGGCAGGACATCGGCATGGAACCAGCGGCCAGACTCTCATTAAAGACCTCCAGGATGTCCCCTCCGAGGACATCCCAGTAGGCCTTATAAAACTCAGCGGGGAGGCCGTCGATCCCGGGGGCACGGCCTCCCTGCATTCCCTGCAGGGCAGCTTTCAGCTCTTGGGGGGTTATGGGTCTGTCGAGCTCCTCATTGGTCTCCTCGGAGACCTGAGGCAGCTCCCCACAGAGCCCCTCCGTCGACACTTCCCCCTCCCTATACTCACTGGTATACAGGGAGGAGTAAAACCCCACCGCTCGCTTACGGATCTGGCTTGGCTCCACCACCGGCTGCCCTGCGTCGGTCAGCAGTGAGTGGATCACTCGCCCCTGCCCACTCCTCTTCTCCAGGCCGAAGAAGAAGCTAGAGGGAGTGTCCATCTCTGCGATGGTCTGGAACCGGGACCTGACCAGTGCGCCTTGTACTCTCACCTCGAACAGGTCGGCGAGAGACGCCTTTTTCCTTTTGAGGACTTCAACATGTCCTCGATCTCCTGTGGACTCACTCAAACTTTCTAGGTCCACTATTTCAGTCTCCAGGTCCTTCATAGATCTGGTGACGTCTCTAGTGACGTTGAAAGTGTGCTGCTGACAAAGAAGTCTAATTTCAGTCTTACCATGGTCCCACCACTGCCTAAGATTGTTAAAATCACTCTTCCTCAGCCTAAAAACACTCCAAAAATAAAAAAGCACCTCCCTAAAATTCCTATCGAAAGTTAAAACTGAATTAAAATGCCAAGCGCTCCTGGGTAAAAATTCCTAATAAAAACATGACATAAAACCAAAGAATGATCAGTAAAACCAGCGAACAATGCTGCACATTTTAAAAATACTAAAATGGTGCTTAAAACATACATACGGTCTAACCTGGCTGAGGAGATTCTTCCCTCCCTAAGGTGGGACCATGTGTACTGTCGGCAGTCCGGATGCATCCTTCTCCACACGTCCACCAGGCCATGAGAATGGACCAGCCTCCTCAGAACCTGCTGTGAAGCTGGATGTGGCTCTGTGTGGTTTCTGTCTTTAAAATCATCCTCTGTGCAGTTAAAATCCCCCAAGAATAAAAAAATCCTCCGAGGCACAGTCATTTAAAACATCATTAATTTTAGATAAAAATAGCTTCCTCTCTGTTCCGATTGTTGGAGCATAAACATTTATTAAAACAACAGTAAAAAGGTCGAACCGTGCTTTCACTAGGAACAGCCTCCCTCAACGATGTGTTTGACCTCC
>CM070089.1:1221558-1224058 GCA_036178185.1 Liparis tanakae
TCATTGGCCCCATTGGCTCTCATTGGCTCCATTGGCTCTCATTGGCCCCATTGGCTCTCATTGGCCCCATTGGCTCTCATTGGCCCCATTGGCTCTCATTGGCTCTCATTGGCTCTCATTGGCCCCATTGGCTCTCATTGGCCCCATTGGCTCTCATTGGTCCCATTGGCTCTCATTGGCTCCATTGGCACTCATTGGTCCCATTGGCTCTCATTGGCCCCATTGGCTCTCATTGGCCCCATTGGCTCTCATTGGCCCCATTGGCTGAGGTGTTCCCAGCGCTCTGCTCCGTGTCGATGGATCCTCTTTCTTTCTTTTTTAAACGCCGTTTCCTGGCGTGGTCGTGGCTGATTGGCTGGCCCCGCCCAGGACCGGCCCTGATTGGCTAATCCCTCTCAAACACACACGTGCGTCACACACACACGCACAGGTGTGTTCTCTGTGCGCCCGCCACATTGTCTGAATGTTAATTACATGCAGAAGTCATCTGGGCTCGCGCTGCTAATCCTCTTTTAATTATATGTGTCCTCACAATGACACAAGGTTTACAACGCCGCTTACAGCCGCATTAGACGGGGGGGGGCCGAGGGAAATCCAAATCATCATAAAGCAAATAGGAGCGCTTGTTTGTCCACGCGGCCGTGTGTGTGTGTGTGTGTGTGTGTGTGTGTGTGTGTGTGTGTTTGCTTTGTCCGTGTTTCCATACGTTTGTTTTCTGCACACAGCGGGGGGGGGGGGGGGGGGGGGGATTGTATTTCCAGAATAGAACTATTGATCACTAACTTATCAATATCATGAACACTGTGGACATTATCATGAGGGTCATTGGGGAGAAAAGGCGGGGCTTAGAGGGACGGTAGAGGCTCTTGATTGGTCGCTCTGCTGACTTGTAGCATAATATTATATTATTTATATATAATATATATATATATATATATATATATATATATATATATATATATAATATATATATATATATATATTTTTTTTTTGAAAGTTATATATACAGTGTTTTATATAACTTTTATATATATATATATATATATATATATATATATATTATAAAGATCTATTTTAACTTTTGACTGCAGAAGAAGAAAAAGATTACAAATATATATTTTTAAAAGATCTCTGCCACCAGAATGCACGGTCAGCTGTTGGGGGGGGGGGGGGGGGGCTCTGCTGGTCCTCAGGGACGATAAGAAGCTCAAGACGATAACAACAACCAAAGTGACAGAACACAGTCCGATGCAACACACACACACACACACACACACACACACAGACACACACACACACACACAGACACACGCACAGACACACACACACACACGGTCCTCTCGGCTCTGGGGGTCCTGAGGGACCCTCGCCGCTATAAAGCCGTCTTTGTTGGGCCTCACAGGACCCTCTTTATCCGCCTCCGTCCGGCTCTCCTTCCTCTCCCTCTCTCAGATGAAATCTTGCCCTTTTGTTGCCCCCCCCCCCCCCCACCTCCATCCTGTCACGACATGTAATATTCATGAGGCTCTGTGTGTGTATGGGGGGGGGGGGGTCTTCTTTTCTCCCATGGAGATGTACACTGGACAGCACAGAGGACGCCCAGCGGAGTTGACCTCTTGACCTCCGGGGCCGACTCCTCGGACGCGGAGCATTAATCACGAGACACACACACACACACACACACACACACTCACACACACACACACACACACACTCACACACACACACACACACACACACACACTCACACACACACACACACACACACACACTCACACACACACTCACACACACTCACACTCACACACACAAGCGGCGTCCGAAATAAAAAGGCGTGGGCCCGAGAGACGGAGTCGCGGCTCGTTGCAATGGAGGGCTTGTTGTGTGGACAAAGGGGGCGGAGCCTAGTGCATTTAAAGCCCGCCCCCTCGGCCTGCAGATTCCTGTGAAGATCGCCTCGCCGCCTGGACTCCACGACAGGACAATGCTCCCCTCAGTGTGTGTGTGTGTGTGTGTGTGTGTGTGTGTTTGCATGGCTGAACACTGACTCAGTGTGCCTCCGCTGTCTCTCCTCTCACGCAGGGAAACAGTGAGGTCACATGCCTCTCACACACACACACACACACACACACACACACACACACACACACACACACAGAGAGAGACACACACACTCTCAGTGTCAAACTGGGGTCGCGGGCTGATATCTCAGTCAACATGAGGCCCGTGTCGAGCTCTCCTGGGTGATGAACCGGCCTGTGAGACGTTTATTATTTATTATACAGAAATCTATTCATTCAAAACAATAATTCACTTCCTGCTCTTCCTCGTCCTCTTCCTCATGTTCAGAGTCTCACGTCGTCTTCCACCCAGCCCCCGCTGTCGTGGTGCGTTCACTGACCTCCCTCTGACGCGTGGTCTTCTCTCAACACGTTCATGTTCCGTGACTCTCCTGTCGGCCCACGGCTCAGAGTCAGAGTAAAACAAAAATGACATTGTG
>CM070089.1:1239058-1254058 GCA_036178185.1 Liparis tanakae
TAAGTAAATCCCTCCCCCCTCCTCCCCTCCTCCCTCCTCCCCTCCTCCTCCCTCCCCTACGGGACCATCGCAGATTCTATTTCCGTGGAGAGGAGACAGGAGCCCTCACATTATTATAAACGCTGCCCCTGCCCTCTTTTATCACTTTACCCCCCCCAACACCTCCTCCTCTCCTCCTCTCCTCTTCCTCCTCCTCTCATCCCCCCTCCATCCACCGTCATTATCCCCACATCCACCCCGATTGGAGTAAAGTGGAGCAGGCATATTGATGGATGGGTGGGGGGGGGGGGGGGTAAATGATGTCATTCCCAAACAGGCAGTGGTGACCGTCCAGACTAAGAAATAGAACACACACACACACACATAAATAGCACCAGACACACACACACACACACACACACACACACGCTCCGCCGGGTCTCCTGGCAGCGTTGAGAAATGCCACTTTTAGCTCGCGACGAGCCACACGTCAGCCTCAGCCCAGAGGTCAGAGGTCAGACTGAAACTTTAAAGCGTTTATATGATTATTTATTTCCCGGTTGAACACGAGAGTTTCATTCCGTTCGCGGAGCGTCGAATCGAAGGAGGAGATGAAGGGGAGGATTATTTACCTCCATCTCTCCCTCTCCCTCTCTCCCCCTCTCTCCCCCCTCTCTCTCTCCCTCTCTCTCTCTCCCCCTCTCTCTCTCCCTCTCCCCCTCTCTCTCCCCTCTCTCCCCTCTCCCCCTCTCTCTCCCCTCTCTCCCCCCTCTCTCTCCCCCTCTCTCTCCCTCTCTCTCTCTTTATTAAAGCGCTGTCGTCTCCAGATAAGAGGCGGCAGCAGCTGTCCTCTCAAAAGACCACGCAGCCTAATAAAGACCGGCTTACCGGCGGCCCGTCACTCACACCCTCTGGGGTCACACACACACACACACACACACACACACACACACACACACACACACACACACACACAGGCACGATCACGCCCACTCGTGCACTTTTCAATCATTTATTATAATGAAGCACCTCTGCAGCTCTCTCCCGTAATGAGACTCACCTCCGTCACACACACACACACACACACACACACACACACACTCACACACACTCACACACACACACTCACCCACTCACACACACACACACACCCACTCACACACACACACACATCATAACCGGCATCGCGGTGTGTTAGTCGAGAACAAACTTTGATTTAATTTCTATGTATTTTAACACTTTGATGTGTTTTATATAAATGTATTGATATCATTTTCGGATTCAACAAATATTCTGCAGCCCGTCGCCGCGGTAACGAGACGAGACGCCAAAAAAACCCTCAATCAGACGCCGTGATATGCATATTAGCACAATTAGACGATTAATGCGTCTCCGTGGAATCTGATTCACTTCGAGACGACCGTGTGTGTGTGAGTGTGTGTGTGTGTGTGTGTGTGTGTGTGTGTGTGAGTGTGTGTGTGTTTGTGAGAGCGTTATCGGCCTCCATCTCTTCTGACTCGTGCACACACACACACACACACACACACACACACACAGTGTTAGGTATCTGAAGTGAAGTTCAGTTTTGGCATAATGAGAAACAGCATGCATATTAATCCATCTGATTACAAACACACACACACACACACACACAGACACACACAGACACACACAGACGAGGTGTGTGTGTGTGTGGGGGGGGGGGTATTCTATTATTGTCTGGTTAAGTCGCTGCCGGATGTTCCCCGACAGGAAGTTGGGGATGAGAGGGTGTTGCTCAAACTGGTGAATGTGAAGAGAGAGAGAGAGAGAGAGGGGGGGCAGTGAAAGGGGGGCGTGACCTTTGACCCCGCCCTGTTGGTTTTAATTAATCCACTTAAAGGAGTTTGCATTGTGTTGCCGGAGGAGATCAACTCCATCGGCCTGATTACAGAACACTGAGTCCATAATCCTCTGAGGAGGAGGAGGAGGAGGAGGAGGAGGAGGAGGAGGAGGAGGAGGAGGAGGAGGAGGAGGAGGAGGAGGAGGAGGAGGAGGGAGAGAGTTGACAGCGTCTCTCGCTCTGGTTTTTCCAAAGTCTCTCTCTCTCTCTCTCTCTCTCTCTCTCTCAGGAGTAAACCGGTTTAACGGGTGAAACATTCCTCACAGCGGTAGCTGATTTATTTCCTGAAGTCCTCCTCTACTTCCTCTTTCACTTCCTCCCCTTCTTCCTCCTCCTCTCCTCCTCCTCCCCTCCTCCTCTCCTCCTCCTCCTCCCCCTCCTCCTCCCCCTCTTCCTCCCCTCCTCCTCTCCTCTCTTCCTCCTCTGCTCTCCTCAGAAGTGAATCTCCTCTCTTTGTGTTATTTGTGACTCTTTCTCCATGGAGATGGAGACGGCCGGCTCTGATTGGCTCCCACGTCAACTGGTGTGTGTGTGTGTGTGTGTGTGTGTCTTTCTATCATAATGTTGATGCATGGACATTGTGTGTGTGTGTGTGTGGGGGGGGGGGGGGTCCCGGAGCTTCTTCTGGAGGCAGAATCTCATCGGCTTCAGACAGCTGTCAATCAAATGAAACACCACATTCAGGAGGGAGGGGGGGGGAGGAAGAGAAAGAAAGATGGAGAGAGAGAGGTAGAGGGTGATGGAGAGAAGGAGGTCTGGATTCCTCTGGAATAATAAGACAGTTGAGTTGAGAGTGAATCACAAAAGAGGCGTGGAGGAGAGTGTGTGTGTGTGTGTGTGTGTGTGAGAGTGAGTGTGAGTGTGTGAGTGAGTGTGAGAGTGAGTGTGTGTGTGTGTGAGTGAGTGTGAGAGTGAGTGTGAGTGTGTGTGTGTGTGTGTGTGTGAGTGTGTGTGTGTGTGTGTGTGTGAGTGTGTGTGTGTGTGTGTGTGTGTGTGCACGTGTGTGTGTGTGTACGTGTGTGTGTGTGAGTGTGAGTGTGTGAGTGTGTGGCCGACTCCCAAACAGAGATGAGCTCAGTCAACACACACCCCACATGACGTGTGTGGGTGTTTGTCTGTGTGTGTGCGTCTATGTGTGTGTGTGTGTGTCTATGTGTGTGTGTGTTTGTGTGTGTGTGTATGAGGTAATGGGACTCGTATGTAAATCGTAAAAAGGATTTTACTTTCTTTCTTTTCCATTATGTCTTCCTTTTTTTCGACTTTTTCCTTTTACCGCACACAAACTCACACACACAAAGAGACACACACAGAGACACACACACACACACACACACACACACACATAACCGTAATGCCGTTGGCCTAACAAATCTGTTTAATAATGCACCACCTGGAGCACGACACTCTGTCTCTCTTGCTCACACACACACACGCACGCACACACACACACACACACACACACACACATACACACACACACACACACACTAATCAGTCCCTCTGGCTGTATGTTAGTGTGGTACTTTGTTACAGTCTTATTCTCACGATGTCAGACCCAAACTGTGTGTGTGTGTGTGTGCGTGTGTGTGTCTGTGTGTCTGTGTGTGTGTGTGTGTGTGTGTGTGCTTAAGATACACAGAGAGGAAAGAGTTGACTTTCTCCGTCACCTCCCGTCTTTTCTCTCTTTCTGAAAGGCTGATTTCCTCCTCCTCCTCCTCCTCCTCCTCCTCCTCCTCCTCCTCCTCATCTTGTACTCCGAGTCATCCTCGACGAGCCTGTAACCAAAAGGAGGAAGAGGAGGAAGATGAGAACGATAAAGGGAGGTGGAGGTGAAAAATAGATCTTGTATGAATAAATAAAACATGAAGCTTAGCAGAGTGACGGAGGAGGAGGAGGAGGAGGTGAGGAAGGAGAGTGAAAAGAGAGAGCGGGAGGAGAGGAGGAGGGGAGTCAGCGGAGGAAAGGACAACATTGGCACGCTGCCCGGTGGAAAAGAGAGAAGAGGGGATGAAACGTCTCCGAGAAGAAAAGGAGGCGGAGAAAAGTGACACGTCGAAGCAGGAAGTGACACGTTGAAGCAGGAAGTGACACGTTAAAGCAGGAAGTGACACGATGAAGCAGGTAGTGACACGTTGAAGCAGGAAGTGACGTGTTGAAGCAGGAAGTGACACGTTGAATCAGGAAGTGACACGTTGAAGCAGGAAGTGACACGATGAAGCAGGTAGTGACACGTTGAAGCAGGAAGTGACGTGTTGAAGCAGGAAGTGACACGTTGAATCAGGAAGTGACACGATGAAGCAGGTAGTGACACGTTGAAGCAGGAAGTGACGTGTTGAAGCAGGAAGTGATATATTGAAGCAGGAAGTGACGTGTTGAAGCAGGAAGTTACATGTTGAAGCAGGAAGTGACATGTTGAAGCAGGAAGTGACACGGCGGCATTCAGGTCGCAACATTGTAGCCTCTTGCTCTGCGCTGTGATTGGTTGGTTGGTGCCCGTGTGATGACGAGCGTGTTTCGAATACTTTAAAGTGGCAACGAAACAATTACACTTTCAATTTTTTATTATACTGAGTGTGGACAAAATAATAGAAACATCTCACAGCTGCTGCTGGTCTGAAGCAGTTCAGTTTATTAAATTACGGGGTGTTGTTATTATTTTGTCCAACCCCTGGACTTCTCAGAAAAGATCCAAAGAACTTTGCAAAGCATTGAGGAGCGAGTTGTTCTACTTCTGCTTTGTCCGTCCCAAGAGAGGGCTGTGGGAGGAGCTTGTGGAGGGGGCGGGGTGTGTGTGTGTGTGTGTGTGTGGGGGGGGGGAGGGGTTGTTTTATGGAAGTGAAGACTGTTAATGTTCTGATCACAGTCAGATGCCTTTGAGAAAGGGCCTCAGACATCGTGGTCATCATGTCTCACACTGTGTGTGTGTGTGTTTTAATAGATTGAGGATATTCAGAATTTAAAGAGACAGTTACAAATAAAAACAATGTGTGTGGTCACGGATAAGCACATACTATACTATCCTATAGACCTACTCAATATATAACCCCATTATTAGCTAACAATCAAGTCCTAGACAAAAAATACAAATGAAGAAATGTCCTCACACAGATGCAGGTCCCCACAATGCAATTAATCAAAGAACATAAACACACAAACAATTAAAAACAATGTTCTCGTCACTTACGAGCACATAACATACACTATCCTATCAACCTACTCAATGCACAACCCAATTATTAACTAGTCATCATGTCCTAGAATTAAAATAAAAAATAATAAATGTCCTCAAACGGATGCAGGTCCTCACAATGTAATCAATTCAAGAACGCACACACACGCAAACAATTAAAAACAAATGTATTGTCACTTAAAAGCACAACACATCCTATCCTATAAACCGACTCACAACATAATCCAATTATTAACTAACAATCATTTCCTAGACTTAAAATGTAAAAAGGTAGATGTCCTTACACGGTGGCAGGTCCCCACAATGTCATTAATTCAAGAACACACACATACATAGAAACAATGTTTGTATAAGAGCATGACATATACTTTCCTATAGACAGACTCAACACATAACCAAATTATTAAGTATAAATCGAGTCAAAGCCTTGATACGTAAAGGTGTACCTGCTTCATGTCCTCACAAGAACACAGGTCCCCACGGTGTCATTCATTCAAGAACACACACACACATGGAGTGTATTTCCAGCTCTCTCTTTTATTTCTGTCTTCAGTCCTTTCTTTTCTCTTCTTTTCTTTTCTCTTCTCTTCCGTCGCTGTTTTTAAACAAAAAATCTTTTGGATCTTTTGTCCGCCGTCGCTTTGAGATTATACTGCTGTCTGTTGCCGTGGTTACGCCATCTTAATGAGCCTTTGATGTTACTGTATGTACTAAAAAAAAAAAGAAGAAAAAAACATTGGCGACTCCGAGTCGAAAGAAAAGTTTCAATCCGTCTGTCGGCGACTTTCTACAGGCGAACTTTGTAGTTGTTGCATTAATCGCTGTCAACCTGCTGTGTGTGTGTGTGTCTGTGTGTGTGTGTGTTTGTTTGTGTGTGTGTGTGTGTCGGGGGGGGGGGGGGGGGTCACGCCATCACTTTATTTCTTCATCCCTCGACGCCGAGCGAATCGAGACAACGGTAATTCGGACACCATGTTTTTAGTGGATTCTCTCTCTCGTTCGCTCGCTCCATTGAGTAGCGTTGCTCGCCCTGGGGGGGCGGGGCTTATTCCCCTACCGCCACGCCACGTTAACTCGCCGTTCCCCCAGACCGTTTTGCGGTACAAGTTCAGCCCGGCGGCGTCCTGCGAGGCCTCTCTGCTCCGCGTCCTGAGATGACTGAACCCCCCCCTCTCTCTCCCCCCCTCTCACCCCCCCCCCCCCCACACACACTAATGGCAGCTCGAGGGCGGAGTTAATGTCATCATCGGCCCCGCTGCCGGCACCCTGGGACCCACGCTCCCACCCTGCCCCATTAATTTCAAGTGCTACTCATTTTATAGCCCCCCCCCCCTCCTCCTCCTCCCACGGTACCTTCCACCCCCCCCTCCCACCATCACCTCGGTGCGCCTAACCCAATCTCGCCGCTCTCCCGGCTCATTTTGAGCTGTAATTGGACGGCGGTCCCGGAGGACGGGAGACGGCACGTGCCGATGTCCCGTCTCCAGAGTTGAAACCTGCCCCCCATCACCCCCACCCCTTATTACCCCCCATCAACCCCCCCATCTCCTCGGGCACAGTCGATGAGCGGGCGCCCCCTCCCCCCCCCTGTCCAACTCTCACGAACCCAAAACGCAGACAGACACTTTCTGTCGTATAAATATAGAATCCAACCTGTTGACTTTGATCTACGTCTCGTTGAAGTTTGTAAACAAATAAACAAATAAACAGATAAACAACAACGTGTCGTCACTAACGGAGGGAATAACAAGACGGTAATAAGACGTGAGACCTGACACCCTCTGATCACACACACACACACACACACACACACACACACACACACACTCACACTGGTAAGGTATGAATGTGACGACTCGTCCCCGAGCAGCATTTGTGCTGGTGATCTGTCACATGAGTCTCTTCAGGGGTGTGAGTGTGTGTGTGTGTGTGTGTGTGTGTGTGGGGGGGGGTAAAGCTTCCCTCTCTTATTCCCCCCCCCCCCCCCGGCTCAAAGTCCTTATTATCTCCTCTCCTTCATTGAGCTTGCGGTCGGACTTTGAGCGCTGCGGGCCGAGAGAGGATGTTGTTGTTGTTGTTGTTGTTGGTGTTGCTGTTGTTGTTGTTATTGTTGTTGGTGTTGCTGTTATTGCTGCTATTGTTGTTGTTGTTGTGTGGTTTCTGAAAAAGTTATCTTTCTTTGTCTCTGGCCATCTGGCTTTTTTTCGGGCTACGGAGCTCCAAAAATATCCAGCTCTATACAGCCCTGTGTGTGTGTGTGTGTGTGTGTGTGTGTGTGTGTGTGTGTGTGTGTGTGTGTATGGATGTGTGTGTGTGTGTATATGTGTGTGTGTATGTGTGTGTGTGTGTGTACGTGTATATGGATGTGTGTGTGTGTGTGTGTGTCACGAGGCGGTGGAAGTGAAAGTGTGCGTTGGCATTCTCGCGGCGTTAATAATTTAAAGGAGTACTTAACGTCGGGAGCGCTGCCCTCACTAGACGGCTTTTAATAAGGTTTCATATTTACACACACACACACACACACACACACACAGACACACACACACAGACACAAACACACACAGACACACACACAGACACACACACACAGACACACAGACATACACACACACACACGAACACACACAGACACACACACACATACACACACAGACACACAAACACACACATAGACACACACACACAGACACACACACACACAGACACAAACACACACAGACACACACACAGACACACACACACACACACAGACACACAGACATACACACATACACACGCACACACACAGACACACACACATACACACATAGACACACACACACAGACACACACACAGACACACAAACACACACATACACACACACACAGACACACACACAGACATAGACACACACACATAGACACACACACACAGACACACACACAGACATAGACACACACACACACAGACACACACACAGACATAGACACACACACACACACACACACACAGACATAGACACACACACACACCTCTCCTGCTCTATTCACTTGGAGCTAAGAAGCGTGTGTCGGCCTTTTTGAAAAGCAAGTAAGTGTGTATGTGTGTGTCTATGTATGTGTGTGTCTGTGTATGTGTGTGTCTGTGTATGCTTGTGTGTGTAAATATGAAACCATCCCGGTTGTTATTATTATTATTATTATTATACTATTGTGTAAGTTGATTCATGACGTCTTGGTTGAGGTTATGTATTTGTTTACGTCTCACGCCGCTCGCCCTCATGGAGTGGCGTGCTGCTCTGTGATTGGCCGGCTCTTTCTTAGCGACGCAATTAAATGCACATTTAAAACGCTGGAAGACGGGCGCTTGATTGGCGACCCCGCACAAAGATTAAGCAGCCGTGTGTGTGTGTGTCTGTGTCTGTGTGTGTGTGTGTCTGTGTCTGTGTGTGTGTGTGTGTGTGTGTGTGTGTGTGTGTGTGTGTGTGTGTGTGTGTGTGTGTGTGTGTGTGTGTGTGTGTGTGTGTGTGTGTGTGTGTGGGGGGGGGCTTCATAGCGGAGCACTCGCTAATGAAGGCTGACATTGTCATGGTGCATTCAGGGAACACCGTCAGGACTAATTGTTGTGCAATAGGAGCGGGGGGGGAGGGGGGGCGGAGCTTAAAGGGTTTTTATCACTTCCTCGTATATATTTATATTCTACACGTACATTTCATCAGGAGCGCCGTCTTACTAAGAACTATATGCTATCAGTATTTAAATCTATATATATACATACATATAAATATAAATATATATGTATACAAAACAATATATATTTATTCATATTTATATAATTAGATATATGAAGAAATATATTTACATATAATATATATATATATATCCTGCTGCTCCCTGCTCACCCATCTCATTTGCATATTTCTATTCCTCTGGAGCGTCTCTGCTGATTGGCTCTTATTTGAATATCTGATCACATGTTAATGTCATTAGTCGGTTCAGTCGTGGTCATTGTGTGTGTGTGTGTGTGTGTGTGTGTGTGTGTGTGTGTGTGTGACCTCTCTGTCTGGACGTGCTCCTCCTCCTCCTCCTCCTTTAATGGTATTCCTCCACACATCTACTCTCCGCGTATCATCCATCCATCCACCCCTCCCTTCACTTCCACCTTTACCCCCCCCCCCCCCCCCCGTCCAGCTGTAATCAATAGTTTTAGACGAGAATAACTTTTTTAACATTCTTTGAGGTTTGAAGTTTGATGTTTTGTTTTTTGTCCCTAAAGTTTTGCAAAAGAATGTCAGAAATCAGAAAAACACGAAGAAGAAGAGAAGATGACGCTTCAAATGTCATGGGGGGGGGGGGGGGGCGGGGCTAACACCTCCTCATGACTGAGTCACCTCCTCTAGAAGAAGAAGACACACACACACATGTCTGTGAGCTGCTTCTTCTTCTTCTTCTTCTTCTTCTTCTTCTTCTTCTTCTTCTTCTTCTTCTTCTTCTTCTTCTTCTTCTTCTTCTTCTTCTTCTTCTTCTTCTTCTTCTCTTCTTCTTCTTTATGTTTATTTTCTCCGTCGTCTTCCAGGGGAAACCCTCCACGTTGTTTCATTTCTCTCTCCTGCCTCGTCTCCTCACATCGGCTCTCCCCCCCTCCTCTCGTACCCCCTCCTCCCTCCTTTCCTCCCCCTCCTCCCTCCTTTCCTCCCTCCTGTCTGGATAATATTACAGCTTATTATTTTTCATATCTCCATCCCTCCCTCCACCGCGCGGCCCGTCAGTCAAGCTGTCGCCTGCGATTTAGTGTGTGTGTGTGTGTGTGTGTGTGTGTGTGTGTGTGTGTGTGTGTGTGTTTGTGTGTTTGCGGGTGGGGGAGTGACTGCTCATTTGCCGAGATGTGACTGGACGTGTCCCCCTCCTCCTCCTCCTCCTCCTCCTCCTCCTCCTCCTCCTTCTCCTTCCCCTCCTCCTCCTCCTCCTCCTCCTCCCCCTCCCCCTCCTCCTCCTCCTCCTCCTCCTCATCCCCTCCTCCCTTCCACCTCCTCCCCCTCCCCCTCCTCCTCCTCCTCCTCATCCCCTCCTCCCCCTCCCCCTCCTCCTCCTCCTCCTCATCCCCTCCTCCCCCTCCCCCTCCTCCTCCTCCTCCCCCTCCTCCTCCTCCTCCTCCCTCGTGGCAGAGTGCTGGTGCCAGTGGTTTGTGGCTAACGAACATCTCTGGGTGCCACCGTTTCTATTGGGAAGTGTGTGTGTGAGTGTGTGTGTGTGTGTGTGTGTGTGTGTGAGTGTGTTTTGTGAGTGTGTGAGTGTGTGTGTCTTTGTGTGTGTGTGTGTGTGTGTGTGTGTTTTGTGAGTGTGTGAGTGTGTGTGTGTGTGTGTGTGTCTCTCAGCCAACCAATTACTGTCCCGAGGAGCCGACAGCTGTCTCCACCGTCTCTCTTCTCCTTGCACCACCATCTCTCCTCTTCCTCCTCCTCTTCCTCCTCCTCCTTCTCTTTCTCCTCCTCGAGGGAGGGGGGGTCCTGCTCCCTCGGGGAGTCATTACACCACCGCAGGGACTCTCACCTCCTCACTGGCCCTCGCCTCCTCCGTCTCTTCCTATCTGTGACGATGCCACCGCAGCCTTCAAGTTACACACACACACTCACACACACTCTCACACACACTCACACACACACTCACACACACACACAAACTAACACCGTCACACACACACACACTCACACACACACTCACAAAACACACACACACTCACACACACACACACACTCTCACACACAAAGACACACACACACTCACACACAAAGACACACACACACACTCACACACACTCTCACACACACTCACACACACTCTCACACACACACTCTCACACACACTCACACACACTCTCTCACACACACACACACACACTCACACACACACTCACACACACACACAAACTAACACCGTCACACACACACACACACTCACACACACACTCACAAAACACACACACACTCCCACACACACACACACTCACACACAAAGACACACACACACTCACACACAAAGACACACACACACATACTCACACACACTCTCACACACACTCACACACACTCTCACTCTCACACACACACACACACACACACACACGTGTTTTCACCCGCAGGAAGTGTAACGGTTTGTGGCGTCCTCGTTTCACACAGACACACTGACTCACACACACACACTCACACACACTCACACACACACACACACACTCACACACACACACACTCACACACACTCACACACACACATACACACTCTCACACACACACTCACACACTCACACACACACTCACACACACACATACACACACACATACACACACACTCTCACACACACACTCACACACACACACACACACTCTCACACACACACACGTACACACACACACACACTCACACACCCTCCTGCCCCCTCTATATTTATCATTACCTGTTCCCCAGATGGGACTCGGCTCATAATGGAGCCTCAAAGGGAAACGACACGGATACACACACACACTCACAAAGACACACACACACACACTCAAACACACACACTCACACACACACATACTTACACACACGCACACACACACTCACACACACACACACACACACACACACACATACACTCACACATACTCACACACACTCACACACGTACACTCACACATACTCACACACACACACGCTCACACACACACACACACTCACTCACATACTCACACACACTCACACACGTACACTCACACATACTCACACTCACACACACACACACGCTCACACACACACAAAGACACACTCACACACACACACTCACACACACACACACACACAGTGGAACGATGAATTAATCCTTTCGCTCAAACCAGAATCTGCTAATGAAATGTAATGGATTCACTAATTGTCGAAGCAAGAATGACAAATTATTTTAATTTAATTTAATGCAACAAAAACAACAACAATACTGAGTTCTGATTGGCCGGCTGCTTAAATAAATGTAAGAAGTCACAACGGTGTAATTATCATTAATGTTATATTGTTTTCATTTGCTAAACTAGGAGATGCCGGTTCTTTGGTTCTGGCGCCCCCTGTGGACTAAAGTGGTAGTGTTGGTTCTGGCGCCCCCTGTGGACTAAAGTGGTAGTGTTGGTTCTGGCGCCCCCTGTGGACTAAAGTGGTAGTGTTGGTTCTGGCGCCCCCTGTGGACTAAAGTGAATGGGGAATATCATCTTTAGACTCCGCCTTCAACATCCTCATACTGCATGTCGCATCCACTTCATTTATTTATTTATTTGTTAAATTTACAAAATTGAAATGTTAAACTTTTATTCTAAATTGAAAAATATATATTATTTTAAAATTATTTTAAAATGATTAAATATTTATTTTATTTTATTTTCATTTATTTTACTCTGACACTCTCACACTCACGTGCACTCTGACACTCACGTGCGCGCCCGCTCCTCGCAGCACAGATACAGACGCAATGGAGCATCACAAGTGAACTTACTGAAACTATGCATTATAAATCAACACACTCTCTTCTCACACACACACACACACACACACACACACGTGCACTTTTTTCCCCTCCCTCATTTCAATGAATCCACGTGCACGCTCGCGCCACATCACACACGGTGGGATTTAAACATCAACAGTATGAAATATTCATGTCGGTGGCAGCGGAGCAGAACCACCACCGAGGGGATCCAGATCTGAGGGTCCCCCTGCCCCCCCCCCCCCCCGTCTCTCTCTCTCTCTCTCTCTCTCTCTCTCTCTTTCTGTCATGTCTTTGTGTACAAGTTGGTTCCTGAGCATTGTTCTAGTTTTCTCTGATATCGACTTTCACTCTCAAGTGTGTGTGTGTGTGTGTGTGTGTGTGTGTGTGTGTGTGTGTGTGTGGGGGGGGGTCTCTGTTCTTAGACGACGTTGAAGGCGTTTTGGAGAGCGTCTCTATTCGCTCTGAAGAGACAGAAGTTTGAGTAAAAACAGTTCTAGGAAAGAGAAGAAAAAAAGAAAATGTTGGTTTGAGTTGTTTCAAACTAATAATAAACTAAACAATATAAATACAATAAATATAATGAAAATAAATACATTAAAAAATATATTTCTGTAAAAAAAACACTTAAAAAAACAATTAAATGAAAATAAAAATGAATAATATAATACATGAATGGATTGAAGGGGATAATAATAATCAGCGTTCTTTCCGGTGTCTGCATACTGACGAAGGCCCCATGTTCCGTTTCAGTTAAAAGTCAAACTACATTTAAATCAGGAATACTTCCCAAATAAATAATAAACTCCGGTAAAAGTAAAATGTGCATAAAGTGTTGTGACATGCAGAGAAGAGGAGGAGCATGTTCATGAAGTCATTCATGTTCAGGGGCATGCTGAGCTCCCATTGGGCCACGATGACATCACCATTCAAGAGATTCTGGGAAAGAAAAACGACAAGCCACGCCCCTTCCAGTGACATCACAACAGCACTGAGGCCACGCCCCTTTCAGTGACATCACTGAGGCAACAGTTCTGTGGTCCTGATTAAAGTCATGAATCCAAATCCAGAGTTTATAGAACAATAGAACAGGAATAACAACATGTCTGCAGGTTGAAGGTTTGGGGAGGTTAGAGTTGGAGAATGAAGAGGTGCATTGTGGGGGATGGGGGGAGGGGGTGTCAGATATGGGCCCAGTGGTCATCGTTCCTCCAGAGATTCATCCCCCTTTCCATTTAAAAAGATGTGATTACACCGCGACAATGCAAGCGCTCACACACTTTCACACACACTCTCACACACTTTCACACACACTCAAACACACGACCGGCGGCGTTGATCCAATTTAGGGGGGTTAGGAGGGAGGGATAAGGAGATAGAGGGAGGGAGGGAACGAGGGAGGGGTGAAAGGCAGTAATGTAAGAGAAGAGACGAAGGAGAGGAAGAGCTCTCTCTCTCCCTCCCTCTCCCTTTCTCTCTCTCACTCTCTCTCCCTCTCTCTCTCCCTCACTCTCCCTCTCCCTTTCTCTCTCTCACTCTCTCTCTCCCTCACTCTCCCTCTCCCCCTCTCCCTCTCTCTCTCCCTCCCTCCCTCTCTCTCTCGTTATTCATTCTGTCGGCGCCGTATGCAGATGAGGAGTTAATATGATATCTCTGCTCCGCTGATGGATGTTTAAAAGGAGACAACCCTGAGCCCGCCGCCTGCCACGGGGTGTGTGTGTGTGTGTGTGTGTGTGTGTGTGTGTGTGTGTGTGTGTGTGAGTGAGTGTGTGTGTGTGTCACTGTGGTGCCAACATGTGCTTCTCAACCTTTCAGCTCCTGTTAGTTTATTGTGTGTTTTGACTCTTTTGGTGTTCCACAAGATCAATTAACCAATTAATCAATTAACCAATTAATGCTCAATATTTTAACTTTAATTCCTTTCATCTACTAATTCTTTTAGAGTTTTAACAATCTGGAAGTTGTTTCCAGATTGTTTTGGCCTCCGATGGTTTGACCGAAAACTAATCAATAATCAATAATCAATAATCTATAATCAGGAGGCATTACGAGGTGAACAGCAGCTCCATGAGGTTATTGATCCGTCAGCAGGAGGGATTTAGAAACCATTAAATCTACAACGCAGTTTGTTGGTGTTAGTTTCTCCGTCACCGTGGTGATGAAGAGTGAAGGGGGAGGAGGGGGAGGAAAGGGGGAAGGGGGGGGGGGGGGGTCTCCACAGACTTCATTAGTCAGAACAGAGCGTCCGTTGGGTTCAGACTAATTGATATTGATTCAGTGATTATAGATCAACAGATTTAAAAAGACTTCTGTTACCACTGCTCTCTCTCTCCCCCTCTCTCTCTCTCTCTCCCCCTCTCTCTCTCTCTCTCCCTCCCTCTCTCTCTCTCTTTCCCTCCTCTCTCTCTCCCCTCCCTCTCTCTCTCCCTCTCTCCCTCTCTCCATCTCTCCCTCCCTCTCTCTCCC
>CM070089.1:1261558-1264058 GCA_036178185.1 Liparis tanakae
AGGCGAAGGGAGGACAGAGTGGAGCTTAAGAGGAGACAACCACAGCAATCAAGAGAGGAGAGGAAACGGGGTGATGGAGGGTGTGTGTGTGTGCGGGTGTGTGTGTGTGTAATTGCAGCTCTTTTGTGCTGATGTCCTTTGAAGCCACACAGCTGATGATTCGTTGTCGTTATGAACCTAAAGACTGACGTGACCTTGTGAGCGCGCACGTGAGCGTGAGCGTGAACGTGCACGCTCACAGGGGCGTGCACGAGAGAAAGACCCAAGTCGTGGTAAACAAGCGTTTATTAGCGTCTGAAGAGCGTGAGATCATGACGGGAACGGAGGCCTGAGCTCCACCGGCTGCAGGTGTGTGTGTGTGTGTGTGTGTGTGTGTGTGTGTGTGTGTGTGTGTGTGTGTGTGTGTGTGTGTGTGTGTGTGTGTGTGTGTGAGAGAGAGACGCACACACACACACTTCCTGTTTACCGAGCGAGACACACACATGAGGAGACGATAATTACAAGGATTCACACAATGTGGCGTCCCGGTACAACACATCCGTTATGCCCCTCCTCCCCGTCCCCCTCCTCCTCCTCCTCCTCCTCCTCCTCCTACTCCTCCTCCTCCTCCTCCTCCTATTATTCCCACATATGCATATTGAGGAGAGAGAGGAGGAGGAAGAGGAGGAGGAGGAGGAGGTGTCCCAGGCTCCTCCCTCTGGTCCCCATGACGAGTCTTCTTCCTCCTTCTCCTCTTCCTCTTCTTAAATCCTCACCGTTTTTTTATTGTGGAGCGTCCATTTTACATCCAAACGCATGAATTATGAAGAGCTGCTAATGATGGAGGGAGGAGGAGGAGGAGGAGGAGGAGGAGGAAAAGGGGAGGAGTCTTTAAATGGCACACACACGCACACACAAACACGAACACTCACACACACACACTCACACACACAGACACACACACTCACACACACAGACACACACACACACGCACACACACACACCTGGTCTCACAGCTCTTAGTGGCGATGATAATGCTGATTGTTCTCATAACTATTTAAATGTGTAATAATATAAATAATAATATTCATTGTTATTGTTGTTGTTTATTTTATTCTCTTCATTTAATTTTTTATTTAATTGTAACATTTCCATCATTTATAATTAACACTTGTTTGTATTGTTGTTATTACATTTTCTCTTTAATTCTTTATTTTATTAATTACCTCGTATTTTATTGACCTCGTTTGTTTGTTTTTGTTATTTATTCACCAACAAATAAACAATTACATCCCATAATAACTTATAATGATGACGATTACCATGGCAACCTCTTTGTTCCGCTGACACACACACACACACAATGATGCACACACACACACACACTTGCACACAAAGACACACACACACAAACACTGACACACATATGCTGACACCCACAAACACACACATAATGACTTACACCGACACACACACTCACACACAAAAACACATACACTGACACACACACACATACACACACACGTACACTGACACATATGCTGACACATACACACATAAACCCACACCCACTCTCCTGAAACCACTACTGGTGTGAGACACACACACATATACACACACATACACACACACACACACACTATACACACACGACACACACTACACACACACGCCCCCAGGGGTTTTGTTAGTGGAGTGTTTTTTCTTCGAGCTGATGCTCTCATGGGGGGGGGGCTGAGGGGGGGGGGGTATGGGGGATCTGTAGTTGAAGGGGGGCGTGTCTTCTTCACATTCCAGTGCTCTCCCTTATCTGCTCCGTCCTGATTGGCTCTCATAAGCATCTCGTAACCAATCATGAGTGCGTTGGTGTGATTGGGAAGACGTTGTTGTTGTTGTTGTTGTTGTTCTGTCAAAAACTGTGACGCAAATCTTTAGATTCCCTCCGTGATGCACACACACACACACACACACACACTCTGCAGGCTGTGTGTGTGTGTATGTGTGTGTGTGTGTGTGTGTGTGTGTGTGTGTGTGTGTGTGTGTGTGTGTGTGTGTGAGAGTGAGAGAGGCTCCAGATGGCTGAGAGACAGGTGAGGCAATTAGTGAGTCTCTCTGCAGCGACATCATCTCACCAGCGGAGCACGACAGACACACACACACACACACACACACACACACACCACACTCTCACACACACACACACACCACACACACACACACCACACTCTCACACACACACACACACACACACCACACACACAAACACACACACATCTCTCTCTCTCTCCCTGCGGTCGACCTCCAGGGAACATCGCGTCGCCCCGTTGAGTGGCGAGGAGATGTTTATCGGGCGGCGCCCGGGGGCTTTGTTCTGAGCATCAGAGAGAGAGAGAGAGAGAGAGAGAGAGAGAGAGAGAGAGAGAGAGAGAGAGAGAGAGAGGCCGGAAACAACAAACACAGGTCATTAAATTGTGAACACAATTTAAAAAGACGGAGAGGCTGACATGACCTCAAGTTACTG
>CM070089.1:1279058-1289058 GCA_036178185.1 Liparis tanakae
GACACACACACATCCATACCCAGCTGCAGAGCTGTCAGGTGTAACCTTGACTCGCACAGAGAATGAATTGTAATGCAAAGGAGAGGCGGGGGGGGGGGCACAAACAGGATGTCAGAGCGCCGCTCGCCGCTCGCCGCTCGCCGCTGTCCGACCTCTTTCTTCCCTCGGAGTCGGAGCTCAGCCCATCTCTCCTCAGCGTTCCTCCTCTCCACTGGACCACAAGGGGGGGGGGGGGGAGGGGGGGTGGTCCTCTCTGGGACAGACGTTAGCTGGTTGTGTGTGTCCCGCGCTAACGTGGGTTAGCGAGCGGGTCGTGAGCGGCGAAGTTTTGCTTCTCGGAGAACTCACGGCCGACGAGTTGGTCCCCACGGCAACAAACACAGACACTATGAAGTAATACCACGAGTACTACCACAATTGTGGAAGTACTTGTGGTATTACTTGTGGTATTACTTGTGGTATTACTCGTGGTATTACTTGTGGTAATACCACCAATACCGGTGGAGTCCCGGTGGAGCCCCGTCAGTGATGGATGTGAGCGCTGCAGATAGCTGAGTGATCGATGGCGCCATTGTTGGGGGGGGGGGAGGCTGTTATTGTGTTTGGAGACGCTGTGGGAAGGAGAAGGAGGAGGAGGAGGAGGAGGAGGAGGAGGAGGAGGAGGCTTGACGGGTTTATTGAGAAGCGTGATGTAGTGCAGCGCCCGGGGCGTCACACGAAGTGAGAGAGGGAAGAAACGGGGGGAGAGTTGTATGGAATTAGAGGAAGTCCACAGGAGAGAGGAGGGAGGAGGGAGGAGGGAGGAGGGAGGACATAGAGGGTAGGAAGTGAGGAGGCTGCGGAGGTGGGATGGATGTGTAGGTTATCTGTTGATGCTATCCACTGTGTCCCGGGGCTCGGCAGTCATAACGGAGATCTAATCTGCACCTCTGGAGAGCACACACACACACACACACACACACACACACACACACACACACACACACACACTCTCTCACGGTGCCCATGCCACCAATCATCCATTTAAACCGTCATCTATCTGCCCTTCATCCAATCCGTCCATCCAGCCCACATCTACACTTTTTAATTTATCCTCCTCCTTTATGCCGCAGAATTCCCTCCATCCCTCCATCCCTCCATCCATCCACTCCCACATCCCGGCCCAATCCAATTGCCCCCCCCCCCCCCCCCCCCCCGTTCACCTCTCCGCTGCCGTAGGGTTCCATGGACTCAGTATTTCAGGTTGAAGCGGTCGAGGATATTTTCTGCTGATATTCGATATCTTTCAAATTGCCCAATTTCATGGGCGAAAATAATCTGTAGAAATCCCAAGAAGATTGTGGAGCCCGGCGGCCGAAGGGTTGTGATTGGAGGAGCAGGCGAGTCGTCAATGGCGTCCTTTTGTAGTTGTAACTGCACCACTAGGGGGCGCTAATGCCACAGAGATTCCTCCCATTAGCCATCCGCCAGTTTCACACTGAACTGGTCAGGGATGCTGGACCCCGTGTGGGCGGCAATGGCTCCACCCGCCAATGGCTCCACCCGCCAATGGCTCCAAGAGCCAATGACTCCAAGAGTCTATGGCTCCACCCGCCAATGGCTCCAAGAGTCAATGGCTCCAACCGCCAATGGCTCCAAGAGTCAATTCGAGGAGGAGATCCGAAGCTCCCGATGTCTTTACGATTGAATAGTTCACAAAGTCCTTTTGTACTCGTGGAATGCGTGAAACTGAGTTTTCTACCTGTTTTACAGGCGTGACAAATCGATTGTGATGGATTTGCAGGCGAAGCGATGCCGTCAGCCTCATCCGCCCCACGGTGTACATGAGTACACGTTGTATACTTATACTTTCTCTCTAAAGGCCCGCATGCCGAGTCGTGTGGGACGTCACATGACAGGTGGCAGGAAGGTGTGTGGGCGGATGTAATGTATGTAATTATGCCATCGCTGCTGCCGGGGGGGGGGGGGGGGGCACAAAGAGCGTTCAGTGTGTGTGTGTGTTTTACATATCTGCCACTCTTCTCCGCTGCATTCACCTCGGGATTCGAGGTCATCAATCTGAGAGTTCTGTTGCATCGACGGCCATTTGGCACAAAGCGCCGTCTGACGGAGGTCGAGGCGTCGCCACGACGACCCGAGAGGAGAGAGACGGCGAGTCACTCCCCTCCTTTAAATACCCCTCGCTGTAATTCGGGGTGTCGTCTGAGCCATCGCCGCCCCCCCCCCCCCTCGGCTTGAGCCTTTTCCCGTAAAGAAAAGGAGAAAGGGAACGGGAGGAGGAGCCGATCCCGTCGGAGGGAACGCCAAACATCTGCTGCGTTGCGGGGCGTCTGGCTCCGACTCGCTCCGGATGTCATAGCCGCTCATCCGTGAGCGGACGCACGCCCAACAGGGGCCGCCGTGTTCGGTAATAACCGGAGAGGGAGTGGGAAACGGCCCCTCAACCTCTCAAGTGAGGGAGGGAGGGAAGGAGGGAGGGAGGAGGGAGGAGGGAGGATTCTCTGGCTTCGTTCCTCCGAGCTGCCGCCGATCAAACGGGGTTTTGATGGCTTTGGCAGAAGTGGCGGGGGGGGTGGTGGGGGGTGTTAGGGGGGGCGGGGGGACCCTGAAGGCATCGCCGGAAAGACATTAACACAAGCTGGTAAGAACCTTAAAGGAGCGGAGCGGCAATCTCGATGTGCTCGGCTCATTTCCCTCGGCACAGATCTATTTTACAACGTGCCGGACCATTTCACCGCCCGGGCCGCTCGGCTCGTGTGATCTCTCCCGTGTTTGGATCAAGGCCTCCCCCCCCCCCCCCCTCCCCCCAACCCCCTCAAAACCCTCTTAAGTTAACCTAATTTGTATAATTGAAAA
The DNA here is from genome assembly GCA_036178185.1 of Liparis tanakae. NCBI lineage: Eukaryota > Metazoa > Chordata > Actinopteri > Perciformes > Liparidae > Liparis > Liparis tanakae. Next base: position 1,281,915 of record CM070089.1, read on the forward strand.
CAGTCATGTGATGTGCGGTTCAAAGGTGCGGCGCCGCCCCTCGTTCAGATCTGGATGTTTACGCCGCTCGTTGGCGTCCGGCCGCTCCTCCTCCTCCTCCTCCTCCTCCTCCTCCTCCTCCTCCTCCTCTCACGGGGCGCTCGGGTTTGACTCGTTTTGAAGATGCATTAAAGTCGTTCGTGCTCGGAAAGTTTATGAAAGAGAATATAAAAGCGTCGAGCTCGGAGCGGCGCCGTCTTTATGTGTCTCTTGACATTTGGGCGCTTTCCCTCCGACCGCCACAACAACAACTCGTCTCTCATCTCATTCTGGAATGAAAGTCTTATTCCTCTTCCTCCCATCCAGGTGCAACGATTTAAACTCCCCAAAGGCTCCCGGAGATAAACCCAGAGACATCGCTCTGAGCTGTATGTCAGACACGGGGTCGCTGAGCAAGGCGGTAACCGGTGGAGGGTTTGACTCCCGTCCTGGGAAGTCGCCGCGCCGCGGAAAGACAGAGATTTTGTCAGAAAACGAAATATATAAAACCCCTAAAAAAAAATCCTGGTTGAAACTAAACGTCTCCAACGCTCTGAAGCTCCCCCGACATAACGGCCGATGGAACGACCCGATCTATTTTTAACCTCGGCGTGTTGTCGATTAGATCTTGACAACTCCGGCTCCTAACATCTTTTATTAAAGCGGAGCGTCGCACATTAATTGTTGGTATTGATCCGGAGGAGACGGGAAGTCGATATCAAACGACGCCGCGACGCTTCCACCGCGGCTCGGCTGCAGCGGGTCGAGGGTTAAATATATATATGTATATATATATATATATATATATATACGAGGTGGTTCTGATCCGCCATTACCGAGAGGAGAGGTCCTCCGGGCCGCGGCTCCTTGCTTTGGTTAGAGGAATCATAGACTTCATGAAGTGATAACACGAGTCTCTTTGCTCTCGGGTCACAGCTTGGAGCGAGATGTGCAGGAATCTGTAGGGAAATACAAGAATAAGAGGAAATGCAGCACAGATATAGGTTATCGGGGCCCTGAATGAGCTCCGGGCCCAGATAAATGCTACGGAGGGTCCGGTTATAAGCGCAACATATTTTAACGATCTTCAGGCGACTTTGTTGTGAAATGCAAACAGGAAGTGGGGAAACAGGAAGTGGGTCCGGAGAGGTTTGAGTGCATCAGGTAACCATTACGGACAGATTGCACACGCATCGCCATCTGGGGCGGATTTACCAACCATGGATCCAAAGCTATTTGAAAAATGTCCAAGCCTTTGTATATATATATGCAGTGTGTGTGTGTGTGTGTGTGAGCGTGTGTGTGTGTGTGTGTGTGTGTGCCTCCGGGCTCATTGTGATGCCGTTTTGGGCGGCTGCCCTGGTTCTGATGTCCCCATCGACTCCCTCGGCCTACATGGCCGCGCTCAGGTCTGTTTCCACCGCCGGTCGATAAGGACACGGCGCTGAGGGGGACGGCCCGGGGCTCACACACACACACACACACACACACACACACACACCGGTGCATGCACTTAAACACTTTGCGAGAACGAGAACACAACAGTACCCCCCCCGAGGTCCAAACCTCTCAAACCGGCACAACCCGCCTCTTCTCTGCAGAGCCACGACCTTCAAAATAAAGCGCTGACAGTTACAGGGCGGCAGGTGTCGGGACGCTCGGCACATTTTTATTTTAAGTTATTTTCCCAGAATGATCCGGAGCATCTCGTCGGGTAGTTTGAGACTCGTGAGCGACTCGAGGAGGAGGATTGTGTGATGAGGATAGAGAACGGGAGGACCTCTGGTCCTGAAGGAGCCGCCTGGATTAGAGGGATAAATGTGGACACTTTAAATGACGTTCTGTATTTAAATCTCCCGGAGACAGAAAGGTGACCCCGACGCGAGGCGGTGACGTCATACAGGTCACGGCTCAGCCGAGAGGAATCCCCCAACTAACGGGAGAAAATGGTGAAGTGCCCGAGTAACGGGGAGTTTATGAAGCTCTATATATAAGTACATGTATTTTATGGGGGGAGGGGTGAAGTAGATCCTAACTGTCGACATTCACGACTCATTTCTTTAAAACGCTCCTCGAAAAATATAAATCCAGACTGACGGAGATTAACGCACAGCTTGTTCTTCTTCTTTCCTCCTGTCTTCCTCTCCTCTCCTCCCTCCTCCCTCCTAACCTCCCCCCCTCTCTCTCACGCTCCTCTGTCCTAACCTCCTTCCTCACCTCTCTATCTCCTAACCTTCTCCCCTCTCCTCGTTCTCTCCCTCCCCCTCTCTCCCCCTCTCTTTCTCTCCCTCTCTTTCTCTCCCCCCTCTCTCTTCATCCTAACAGCTAGAGCAGTTATTACTACTTAAAGTACTTCACTTGCTGACAGGCAGGTCTGTGTGTGTGTGTGTGTGTGTGTGTGTGTGTGTGTGTGTGTGTGTGTGTGTGTGTGTGTGTGTGTGTGTGTGTGTGTGTGTGTGTGTGTGTGTGTGTGTGTGTGTGTGTGTGTGTGTGTGCTGTAAAACACTGGTTTGATGGGTCCTATGAGCCGCAGTCGCTTCTCTAAAGTTCAAGCAATTACATTTTCCGACCGGGTGCCATTTGCCATACTGTGTGTGTAAGTGTGTGTGTGTGTGTGTGGGTGTGGGTGTGTGTAAGTGTGTGTGCGTGTGTGTAAGTGTGTCTGTGTGTGTGTGTGTGTGTACTGTACATCGTACGTAACAATTCTTCTCAAAGTAAACAGGAAGCTGAAGGAGTTGAATGGACACTTATGTAAATATATGTAAATGTATGTAAATATATGCAAATGTATTTGCATATACTTTGTGTTATATCTGGGGTCGGCTCGTTTACATTTAAAATGTTTAGTTTCAGATGTATGGATTATTATTGTGCGTGGGAGGGACTCAACAATATAATGACGAATACCACCAATTATTAATGATTATTCTTCATTTTAAAGCTTTTATTGATTCACTGATTTGAGGTTTAATCTATCAAATGTCAAATAATAATGAAAGAAAAGGTCAACGTGAGTTCCTCAAGTGCCTTTCACAATAAAAGCCTGAGACGGCACACTGTGAGTGTTTACCTCGAATTCACTGAGAGTTTTTATTCTGACGGGAAACTTCATAAAAATATCTCACAGCAGCTTCTGACTGAACAAGTTTGCATATTTTTATTTGTTTATATACCTTACGCTCACAGTTCTTAAAGATATACACACAACAAATATATATATGTATTACAACTACAATAGAAAAAAACTGAAAAAAGGTTAAAAATCTCATATTTGTAAAACGGAAACCGGAACTTTCACTGACTACGAATTCATTAATTCACGATATTATTAAAAGCGATATTTTATATGTTTTATGTAAATCCACCAAATATATCTGAGGAGGTCAAAGGTCACGCCGGTGAAACCAAAGTGTGGAAAATAATCTGATACCTGCAGGATATTTAGTTTGTAATCGTCGTTTGAGAAACGTAAAAATACAAAAACACGTGAATCGGCTCAAACACTTTTTTTCGTCTTCCGTTGTTTCTCCTTCTGCGAGAACAACGTTGAATAAGACGTGAAGACGTAGAGTTCGAGTCTTTATAAGTCTCGAGTCGTCTGGTGATGTCGGAGCAGCAGCTGCTTCCAGAGGGACGCCCCACAACACCTGCTCCGCAGAGAGACTACCCGGCTAACGTAGGGAAGCAATTAGCAGCTAAAGAGACTCGCGGATGTCCCTGTGGAGGAGCAGGAGGAGGAAGAGGAGGAGGAGAAGGAGGAGAAAGAGGAGGAGAAGGAGGAGGAGACCCAATACGGAGGTAAAAGAAAATTGCGATAGAAATGTGGCTAAGCGGCTAAAACATTTATTTATTGTATCCATGAGTATGAATGAGGATATAAAAAGTATATACTTACTTATTTGTAGCTTTGTAAATTTTTCGATTCTTACCCGCCAAAATAAAATCACTGAAAATGAAAATAATGAGAAGGAAAAATTGTCGGTGAAGATGAATGTTTTAATGCAAGAGGAAGTGGACGTTAAACGTTAAACGCTGTGAGCGGCTGTTGGGATGTTTGAGTTGTTTTAGAAGCTTTTTACTTTTAATGGAGCTACGCTAGCAGCCCCCCCCCCCCCCCCCCCGATTCCTGTCTTCATGCTAAGCTAAGATTAGCGTATCTTGCATCTGTCTCCGTCCTGGACACACAAGAGATGTAGTGGTTTGTCTAACGACTGCACAACAAGTGCATCGTGGGAATTCCACAAAACGTAAATATTTCTTTATGTTCCTGTCGTACATTTCGGTCTTTTACGTTAGCCGGTTAGCGCCCGTTAGCTCCCGAAGCTGAGTGCAGCCTTCTGGAGATGTGCTGGTGGAGCCGAGTGGCGGTTTGGGAGACGCAGAGCTGGATCTGCAGCGGCTTTTAAGTCTGAGAGTGGTGGTGTGTGTGTGTGTGTGTGTGTGTGTGTGAGTGTGTGTGTGTGAGTGTGTGTGTGTGTGTGTGTGTGTGTGTGCGCTCCCTTGAGGCAGTGTGTCTCCTCTATCCTCCGCTCCTCTCTATTTTCTTGGTGACAGCTGTCATCCTGTCAGGCCTCTGGCAGCCCATTCTGCTCGCTGACACACACACTCACTCTCACACACACACACACACACACACATACACAGACACACACACTCTCTCAGGCAGGCCGGCGTGTTGCGTGTTCGGAGCGTAATTGTCTTGTGTTTCTGTAACGTACAAACTTACATCTTCACATCAGCAATTACAGTGTGTGTGTTGGGAGGAACAAAGGGGCTGTGTGTGTGTGTGTGTGTGTGTGTGTGTGTGTGTGTCCACGCCGTGTGTGTGTTGGTATGTGTGTTTGTTGGTGTGTGTGTGTGTGTGTGTGTGTGTGTGTGTGTGTGTGTGTGTGTGTGGGGGTTGGTGTGTGTGTGTGTGTGTGTGTGTGTGTGTGTTGGTATGTGTGTATACGCCGTGTGTGTGTTGCTATGTGTGTTTGTTGGTATGTGTGTGTATGTGTGTGTGTGTGTGTGGGTTGGTGTGTGTGTGTGTACATGTATTGAGTGTGCTCTGCTTCATTAGTTTATATTGTAAAATCGATGTTGCCCATTGTGCTGCGACCTGCCGCTCGCCTTGGACTCGCGACACGCTGGTGTGTGTGTGTGTCTGTGTGTGTGTGTCTGTGTGTGTCTGTGTGTGTGTGTGTGTGTGTGTGTCAGTGTGTGTGTGTGCCCGGTAATGGTGACCCTAGGGAGGGAGTCTGACACGGAGGAGGAGCCCCTAAGTGACCTGGAAAGCAGACCCATCCATCAACTCTTCCTCCTCTCAAGCCTTTCATTCCTTCTTCTTCTTCTTCTTCTTCTTCTTCTTCTTCTTCTTCTTCTTCTTCTTCTTCTTCTTCTTCTTCTTCTTCTCCTTCTTCTCTTTCCCTCCGTAGAGCTATTACATCAATCTCTGCTCTTTAAACTGACCCTCTGTTCATTACATTCTGTTTCTCTCTTTCACTCCTCTCCTCCTCACTCCTCTCCTCCTCACTCCTCCCCTCCTCACTCCTCTCCTCCTCACTCCTCCCCTCCTCCTCACTCCTCCCCTCCTCACTCCTCCCCTCCTCACTCCTCTCCTCCTCACTCCTCCCCTCCTCACTCCTCCCCCCTTACTCCTCCCCTCCTCACTCCCCTCCTCACTCCTCCCCTCCTCTCCTCCTCACCCGGACCATTAAGCTCAGTGGGGCTGGAGAGGAGGGGTTAAATACTGATGACCTCACAATGGGGGGGGGGGGGAGAAATGTAGTTTGTTTGGCGACATCATGTCAATGTATAAAAGGAGGAGTAAGAGGAGAAGAAGAGAGGAGAACCTGGACCTGGTTATTGATTATTGATCTCCAGGTTATTGATCCTCGAGCTGATATCGTCTCTCATATTATTAGTTATATTATTATATTTTATTGACTCATGAATGTTGAGGTGGAATCCCTCAGACACGCCCAACACGCCATCCATCAACCAGCGGGGGCACAGGTGTGTGTGTGTGTGTGTGTGTGTGTGTGTGTGAGTGTGTGTGTGAGTGGGGGTCTGGCCTCCTAGTGGGGTGGAAATGGGAGGAGCCACAGTGTGTGACCTCTAGCCTCTGCAGCAGGGGGGGGGGGGTCCTCCTCTGTTGGTTACAGATGAAACGTCTCGACCTCTTTTACTAAGAGGCGGAGCAGCAATGCATTGTGGGTATCCAGGTTTGTGTGTGTGTTCGTCGAGGATGCGGTCATGTGTTTTCTCTTTGATGCATAGGTTAAAGGGGCGTGGCCTGTTCGCCTACCATGATCAAAATACCATTTAAATCACAACGGCTGTAGCTTAGCATCGTGTAGCATCGGTTAGCATCATGTAGCATCGATTAGTCTCGTCTATAATCGCCCGTGGAGTCGGTGGCCTCTGAATGGACCAATCAGACGCCTCGGTTTCTATTCAGGAAGCTCAACGAGCCGCTCACGCCCCGATCGATGGGGGGGGGGCAGTAAGCAGAGCCGTGGGCCTGAAGGGTCATTACATCGGGCGGGGGGGGGGGGGGATAGACAAGATAATTCCCAAGCACGGTTGGAGGGAACGCTTGTCACTAGCCCCGCCCCCTTTAGAGAACGGGTCGTGATTACTCGCCATCGACGACGCGTGGAGGTCGCCCGGGAAGTACCGAGGTTATTAACCCCCCCCTTCCTCCTCCTCCTCCTCCTCCTCCTCCTCCTCCTCCTTCTGATCCGTTCCCTCTTGACTACGGCGGTGGAAATGACTGCTGTTAGCAGGCGGCGCCGCGTGAGGGTTAGCTCGCCGCTTAGAGAGGAGAGAGCTGCTGACGGTCCTCAAGGATAACCTGGTTTAGAGGGAGGAGGGAGGAGGAGGAGAGGAGGTAGGGAGGGAGGAGGGAGGGAGGGAGGGATGGAGGGAGAAGGGTGAGGCGCTGTCTCCAGTCTCAAAGACGTTCAGCATTTTCCCTCCGTCTTCTCGGAGCTTCTTCCATGTTCATAGATCTCTCTCGCGGATGCTAATCGATGCTAATCGTAGCGCTGAAGCTACGATGTAGAACGCTCCAGAAATATTACCAGTAATACTCACATGGATATCTGTGCTTTTAATTTGAAATTCTCGCACGTTCTGTTAG
>CM070089.1:1301558-1311558 GCA_036178185.1 Liparis tanakae
CAGTCAAACGTCACTGGGAATTACATTTCAGCTCTGGGGAACGTCGTGTTTGTGAAACAGGGTTTCCTCGTCAGCCTCGGCCTACAGGGGCGAAGAGGAAGAGGAGCTCATTCCTTTGTACACGCGATTCCTTTACCCACAACCACCTCTGGGGGGGGGGGGGACTCTGGCTATTGTACGACGGTCTCCCCCCCTAGTGGACTCGTCCGGACCCACAGGCCTCTCACACAATGAGGGATTGTCTGCAGCTACACACAAATACACACACACACACACACACACACACATTCACACACACACTCACACGGCTGACGTGTCAGAGGGGGCGTCGGTCTGAACCCGGCGACCTGGCATCCATGATCCCCCCCCGCCCTCGAGGCCCGTTGGCTCCGACACGTCCTTTCCTAAGTCCTTTCCTAAGTCCTTAGGGCGTTCCCTCCTCGCTCGCCTCCTTCTGCAGGAGATGGACGACTCGGCCTCAGAGGTCTGACTCCTTCTCTCCCATCTCTCTCTCCTTCTCTCCCTCTCTCTCTCTCTTTCCCTCTCTCTCTCTCTCTCTCTCTCTCTCTCTCTCTCTCTCTCTCTCTCTCTCTCCCTCTCTCTCTCTCTCTCTGTTTTCTCTGTGATGAAACACTTTGGATTCACCGGATCGGTTCTGGACCACAGGCCTTGATGACCCTGTGTGTGTGTGTGTGTGTGTGTGTGTGTGTGTGAGTGTGTGTGTGTGTGTGTGTGTGTATGAGTGTGTGTGTGTGTGTGTGTCGGCCTCGCCACGTCTTTATTCTTTTTATCGCCAACAAATATGAATGTTTTTAGTCCAGACCTCCAGATGTGGACCGGCGTGTCGGCATCTGGGTCCGTTAGAGGGGGGGGGGGGGGGGGGTCTAAGTGGTCTCAGCGGTCCTGGTCTCAGTATATGTGGTTCTGGTCCTGGTCTCATGGGGTCCTGGTCTCCCTTGGTTCTGGTCCTGGTCTCACGTGGTCCTGTTCTCACGTGGTTCTGGTCCTGGTCTCACGTGGTTCTGGTCCTGGTCTCACGTGGTCCTGGTCTCACGTGGTCCTGGTCTCACGTGGTCTCTCTCCGCAGCAACGGGAAGATGAACGGCGCCCCGGAGCACTCGGACCAGCCCGACCCGGACGCCATCAAGATGTTCGTGGGCCAGATCCCGCGGTCCTGGTCCGAGAAGGAGCTGAAGGATTTGTTCGAGCCGTTCGGCGCCGTGTACCAGATCAACATCCTCCGGGACCGCAGCCAGAACCCGCCGCAGAGCAAAGGTACCGAGCCGCCTCCTCGGCTCTCGCTCTTACTTCCTTCCCTTTTCCATTTCTCATCCTTCATCCTTACCGTCACTCCTATCCTTCCTCCCTTTCTTCCTGCCTGTGTCCTTTTTCTCATCTTACTTCCTTTTCTACCGCCTTTCCTTTCTTCCTTACCCCATTCCTTTACTTTAAAATCTTCCTCCTTCCTTTTCTTTCTTTGTGACCTTCTTTCCTTTCCTTCCTTCCTTCCCCCTTTCATTTACTTCCTATCCTTCCTTCCTTTCTTCCTGTATGTGTCCTTTTTCTTATCAATCTTCCTTACTATCTCCTTTCCTTCCTTCCTATCCCCATTTATTTACTTTAAAACCTTCCTTCCTTCCTTACTTTCCTTGCTATCTTCTTTCCTTCCTTCCTTACCCCATTCCTTTATATATATACACATATACGTGTTTTTTTCTTGCATGATGCTATTTGTTACGTCATGCATAATAAAACATATATTAAAACAATTATAAAAATACAGAAAGTGCAGATTGGAGCTATCGCACATGACTAGCTAGCTTTAAGAATACAAAAAGTAACATTATTTCTTTATTAAACGTGTTTATTTTCTTGCAGAATGCTATTTGCTACATAATTTTAAAATTTTAAATACAGAAAGGGCAGAGTTTCTGTGTTTTGCTAGCTAGCTTTATGAATACATAAATAAACATTGTTCAGCTATTAAACTGCTAAATACAACAATTTTAAATTTAAAACACAGAAAAAAGCTAAATGTTTTCAGTAAAGTGGCTAAAGAGCGTCGAGTGTTTTCCATAAAGTGAGTCCAGCCGGTTCCCGTGTGACCTGCACTCCCACGTGTCCATGAACTCACCGTCTCGGCTCGGCGCTCCGATCCGAACCGCCGGTCGCTCCGCTGTAAAAACACAATGTCGAAAAAAGAGGAAATAATCAGAACATGTAAATGGACTCGGGCAGCTATGAATAAATTAGTGATTGATTACGAGACGCTGGAGATAAAAGATAAAACACATCGGAGACTCTCGGCTCTCGGGCCGCGGCGCCGTCACCAACGTGTAACTCGACGGCTCGGCTCTAATCCTCCCGTCTGAGCGGCGCCGCCCTCCGGAGGAGAGTCGTGGCGCCGAACGCTCCGAAGCATCCGGAACGCCAACGGGCCGGAGGACCTCGGGTCGGGAGGAGCCAGACACTGGGCCGCTCCCCGGGAATAACAGCCGCAGATCGCTCGTTTCTGGGCCTCCAGAAAACCGTTAAATCTGTCGCGCCGCCGAGCGTCACGCCGAATCCAGCCGCTCCCCGCCGATCCGGTTCCTGGGGAATATCGGTCGGCGCCGCTGTTGGTTTAATGTGTTTGGAGTTAATAACCAGATGAGTGGAGGAGCTGGGGGGGGGGGGGATGGAGCAATTTAGCATTTTGTGCTGAGAGAGAGAGAGATGGAGAGAGAGAGATGGAGATGGAGATGGAGGGAGAGAGAGAGAGAGAGAGAGATGGAGAGAGAGAGAGAGAGAGATGGAGATGGAGATGGAGGGAGCGATAAAGAGAGAACGAGACAAAGAGCCAGAGGGGTAAACAGAAAATGGTCCTTTTGCTAAAACACAACCGTAAGAGCCATGACGGGGTGTGTGTGTGTGTGTGTGTGTGTGTGTGTGTGTGTGTGTGTGTGTGTGTGTGTGTGTGTGTGTGTGTTTTGGCATTTATCTTAATGATACGGCCTGCCTGCCTGCACACCCACACACACACACACACACACACACACAGTTCACACATGCACAGAACAAGTTTAATGTCTTCATTAACGGACGACATCCTGCATGGCAACGCCCGGGAATTATTCAAGACAAGAAAAAATAAATATATTTATATGCAAATAGAAAAACAACATCAACCAGGACACGGCCCAGAGAAAGGAAAACGTTGTGATGCCGCATATATATAAATATATACATATATATAAATATATATATATATATATGTATATATATATATATTAAAAAAATATATATATATACATATACATACAAATATATATATTTATTTATTTTTATATATATAAACATATTTATATATATACAAATATATATTCTATATATATATATATATACAAATATATATATATTTATATATAGATATATACAAATATATATTAATATATATATATATATAGTATATACACATTAAATTAATATATGTGTATGTGAGGGCTTACTATCAATTAACAGAGAGCATATTATAAGTAATATAATATAATTATAGGAGTCAATCTTCTTTAAATTCCAGCTGCAACATATTTCCCAGACGGTGTTTGTGGATCCCTCGAGTCACTTTTCAATAACCGTGATATTCACAACGTTTCATCGGGCGAGCGATCGCCTCAAATACACGGATGTGTTTCCATTAGCTTGCAATGAGCTCTCCCATCTACATTATTACCTCTGTTATTATGGTCTGGATGCAGAGTTTTTATGAGAATGTCATCAATAAATATGAGGTGATCGTGTTTTAGTACTACAGTAGCAGTGTAATGCTGTGTGCTGTGAAGCTTCTTGTGGTCATTGTGTGGATTCAGTTGTGTGTGTGAACCTGTTCAGACGCACACACTCGGAGCGCCGCGCTTCACACAAGGTATTTGCAAATTGAAAATATCAATATCAATATTGTGAGGCAGTAATACCCGAGCGGTCACACTGACATCTCGTCTTGAAGAACGAAAATCAGAGTCACACAGAAACGAGACGACCACCTGTCGAGAGGAGACTCGAGTCTGGAGCCGCCGTGACTGACAGGGGGGGGGGGGGGGGGGGGCTCTTTAAGTGCTGCGATAGACAATCGGTGACACTTAAATATATATTGTATACGTCAAAAGCATAATCATGTCATATTGTGAGAGCGGGAGGCTGAAGCCGCCGTTGGATCCCGTGATTATTTGTCGGCGCTGTGAAAAACCCGGAGATGAAGCGGCGCCGACGGCCAGATTACGCCTCGGATTTCATCCCATCAACGCTCAGATGGAAATCTCCCAGCATGCCCCGGGGCGGCTCCGATGCCCCCCCCCCCCTCCCGTCCCCCGTTAACAACGGCAGAACATCCGCTTTGAAAACCCGGCGAGCCGACTCTCTCCTCTCGCTCGGCGCCGGCAATTATTTATCGTCTCTAATGGCTCCGGTTGAGACGAGGAAACCGGTTCATCTGATTCCTTTCTCCGAAAAGCAGAGAGGCCAATTATATCTGCTTTAACCAGGCGTTAGCCGCTACCGCCGGCCCCAATTAGGGAGCGGCGGCAGGTGGATTCTGTTTTAATGGGAGTCTGCTTGTGTGTGGATTATTTTATACGTATTTATTTATTTATTTATTTTCTGCATAGCTCAGCGACAGAGGGAGTCGCTCGGCTACGAGGGAAGTCACAGAGAAGAAAAATATATATATATATATATATATATATATATATATATATATATATATATATATGTACATCGTTTTATATTAAATTAATTTACTAATTTGTATTTATATTTTGTTTCTTTTTATAAATATATGTATATATTATTAGATATTTTTATATATTTTTTAAGATATATATATTATGTTTTGTGGAATATGTGTATGTATACTATATATATATATATATATATATATTTCTCCTCTTCATCACTTATCGGTCACCCAAAAAGCGCCTTTGATTTTCTTACGGAAAGTGTTTAGTCTTTTGCAGCGACCGGTTCCCACGGCGACAGGATTAGGAACGTCAGAGCTGCAGCGGCGATGTTTAAGCCGTCCTCTCATCCTCTCATCCTCTCATCCTCTCATCCTCTTGTCCTCTTGTCCTCTCATCCTCTCATCCTCTCATCCTCTCGTCCTCTCGTCCTCTCATCCTCTCGTCCTCTCGTCCTCTCATCCTCTCATCCTCTCATCCTCTCGTCCTCTCGTCCTCTCATCCTCTCACCCTCTCATCCTCTCATCCTCTTACCCTCTCGTCATCTCATCCTCTCATCCTCTCTCCCTCTCCATCCGACAATCTGTTTCTTTATCGGCTGTCAATTTCAGAATGTGTTCACCCCCCACTCTCTATCCCTCTATCCCTCCATCCCTCTATCCCTCCATCCCTCTATCCCTGCTGTCACTCAGCGGCTCTTTGACTCACATGAATTATACACATTAAGGGGCAGGGAGGGGGGGGGAGGGGGGGGGGCTGTGCGAGCGGTAATTGCGGCGGCGTTTATATAATGTGTTTGAGTGGAACCCGGGAGGACGAGCACTGTGTGGAGGGAGGGATGGAGGGATGGAGGGATGGAGGTGAGACAGGAAGTCGGCGCGTGAAGCGCTCTGAAGCCGTCATCCCCCTTTCATAAACCACGCTGCCCTTCTGCACGACGCTACGCCTCCACCGGCACGTTAGCATGTAGCAGGTAGTTAATATGTTAGCCTGTAGCACAACATGTTAGCCTGTAGCAGGTAGCACATGTTAGCAGGTAGCAGGTAGCATAACGTGTTAGCAGGTAGCACAACGTGTTAGCTTGTCGCAGGTAGCACACCGTGTTAGCCTGTAGCAGGTAGCACAACATGTTAGTCTGTAGCAGGTAGCACAACATGTTAGCCTGTAGCAGGTAGCACAATGTATTAGCCTGTAGCAGGTAGCACAATGTGTTAGCCTGTAGCAGGTAGCACAACGTGTTAGCCTGTAGCAGGTAGCACAATGTGTTAGCCTGTAGCAGGTAGCACAACATGTTAGTCTGTAGCAGGTAGCACAACATGTTAGCCTGTAGCAGGTAGCACAACATGTTAGCCTGTAGCAGGTAGCACAATGTGTTAGCCTGTAGCAGGTAGCACAACGTGTTAGCCTGTAGCAGGTAGCACAATGTGTTAGCCTGTAGCAGGTAGCACACCATGTTAGCATGTAGCAGGTAGCACAAGGTGTTAGCCTGTAGCAGGTAGCACAAGGTGTTAGCCTGTAGCAGGTAGCACACTGTGTTAGCATGTAGCAGGTAGCACACTGTGTTAGCCTGTAGCAGGTAGCATAATGTGTTAGCCTGTAGCAGGTAGCACACTGTGTTATCATGTAGCAGGTAGCACACTGTGTTATCATGTAGAAGGTAGCACACTGTGTTAGCATGTAGCAGGTAGCACACCATGTTAGCATGTAGCAGGTAGCACACTGTGTTATCATGTAACAGGTAGCACACTGTGTTAGCATGTAGCAGGTAGCACACCGTGTTAGCATGTAGCAGGTAGCACACCGTGATAGCCTGTAGCAGGTAGCACAGCAGCGCTCGGATGTTTTCTCTTAAACTACATGAGAAAATTGCCTCTGTGATATTTAATAGTTAAATGTGCAACAACAACAACAACAACAACAAAGTGAAGTCTCCGACCTGACACAGCGAGACGAGCGCCTGGAGGAGGGGGGGGGGGGGGCGAAGGAGCCGGGGGTCCTCGTTCAGTCAAAGGGCCCTTCATTTATGAACAGGCATCTCCCTCCACTGCTCTCTATTCCACTCACCTCCCTCTCTCCCTCCCTCTCTCCCTCCCTCTCTCTCTCTCTTTTTTTTACACTCCTTTTTCACGTCCACACACACAGAGATCAGCGTCTAATAGATTTTCTTTCGTTTGAGTGTGTGTGTGTGTGTGTGTGTGTGTATGTGTGTGTGTGTGTGTGTTTGTGAGTGCGTGAGTGAGTGTGTGCGTGTGTGTGTGTGTCTCTCCTCTCGGCCTTCAGGTAAATGTTTGGCTGTGAGTGAAGAGACGAGGAATGGAGGACACGACTCGTCCACTCCATCTTTTTATTTCCTCTCGTTCTCTCTTCTTTCTCTCTTTTCTTTCTCTCTTTTCTTTCCGTCTCTCTGCCGATCCCAAAATAAATAATACAAATGCAAACGTGCAAAAAATAATAATACACACGCTCCTATTGGCTTTCTTCTGTGTGTGTGAGCGGATTCCTAAACAGGGCAGGGAACGTGTGTGTGTGTGTGTGTGTGTGTGTGTGTGTGTGTGTGTGTGTGTGTGTGTGTGTGTGTGTGTGTGTGTGTGTGTGTGTGTGTGTGTGTGTGTGAGGTCCGCTGCCCTTTGATCCTCGTCCTGGCGGCCCGCCCCCCGGGACGAGCCGTCACACGGGGCCTCGGCCGTACGCACGCCGCGGGAATCACAACGCGGCGCTAGCGGCCGCACACACACACACACATACACACACACACACCGTCGGCATGGCTAACAGGAAGCTAACGGCAGGTAGCTAACAATGAGAAGCTAACGGGAGGAAACTAACAGTGGGAAGATAACGGCGGTAAGCTAACCCTGCTGTGCAGACGGAGCGTCTGATTGGACGTTGTGGGAAGAGGGGCTTTGATGTTCTGCTGGCTTCTCATTGGCCGTCCTCCAGCGGCCGACCTCGACGAGGACCCAATGAAAGAAATGGGAAAATATGAATTCACTTCCTGGTTTTGTCTTTTGGGTAAAAGTAAAAATGTTGAAGCTCAAATAAAAAACTTCAAACCTCAGAGATCAAAGACTTTATTTAAACAAATTAAATAAACGGAGACAAAACGGTTGAAGAACATAGAAACAGAAAATGATCCGGAGGTTGAGGCCCAGAGGATAAAACCACGGAGAGAGAGAAGAAAAGAAGAGAGGGAGAGAGAGAGAAATGGAGAGAGATAGAGAGGGAGGGAGAGGGAGAGAGAGAGGGAGGGAGAGGGAGAGGTTGTTGAGTTAAACGAGTTTTGTGTATTTAAAGTCCAGGATTTAACTTTTAATTTAGTTTCTCAATTTTATTAGGAATGATTTTCTGTTTAAGAACATTCTGTAATAACGTCAAGAGAGAGAGAGAGAGGGGGGAGCGAGAGCGAGAGGGGGGGGGACAAGAGACGTATGGGACAAGTTACCTCTCTCTCCTCCTCCCCCCTCCCTCTATCCCTCTCTCTCTCTCCCTCTCTCTCCCCTCCCTCCCCTCCCTCTCTCTCCCCTCTCTCTCTCCCCTCTCTCTCTCTATCCCCTCTCCCTCCCTCTCCCCCTCCCCTCTCCTCCCCCCCTCCCTCTCTCTCTCTCCCTCTCCCCCTCGCTCCCTCTCCTCCCCTCCCTCCCCCTCTCTCGCTCTCCCTCCCCCTCTCTCTCTCTCTCTCCCCTCTCCCTCTCTCTCTCTCAGCCAGTGTTAACATGTGATGTCGAGGAGATGAATATAGAAACTGCTCTGTGTTGCGCCTCCTGCTCATCCCTCTCTCTCTCTCTCTCTCTCTCTCTCTCTCCCCAGGCTGCTGTTTTGTCACGTTTTACACGAGGAAAGCCGCCCTTGAAGCCCAGAATGCATTGCACAACATAAAGACCTTAACGGGGGTGAGTGTGTCTCCTTTTGTCCTCATCACACAGCAGGAGGCCCCGCCCCCACGGGCGTGTGCGTGTGTGTGCGTGTGTGTGCGTGTGTGTGTGTGTGTGTGTGTGTGTGTGTGATTACACTCAGGTACATACAGAGCAGGTGAGTGCCGGTTGGTCGGCCAACCAGGAAGTCCTGGAGATGAACTCCTTCTTCTTCCTCCTCTTCTTCCTCCTCTTCTGTTCAGCACGTTTCCCCCTACTGGTGGCGTGTGGTATTGCATGGAACCAAACGCTCCCTTTTGATTGGCCCGTGTAGTTTTAGGCGGCGTGTTCGTTGTCCCGTCTGGATGTCGGTCGGCAGCGTTCCGCCTCCTCGCCGTGTCGGAGCGCCCGGTGAGCGACGGCGGCGTTGGCGGCGACGGCGTCGTGCGTTGCTGCCGTGGCGACGGCGTTCCTTTGATCTCCGGCTCCTCTGTCGTGTCCTCGGGGCCCAGGGGAGTGATGGAGGGAACAGGAGGCGCGCTCAGCGGCTGGAGGCCCCGGGGCCCTCCGGCTCGGGCTGTTGACCCCCCCCCTCCTCCCCCCCTCTCCCCCCCCCCCCCCCCCCCCTGAGGGCCGTGCAGCTCGTTGTTGTTGACTCCGTGTTGATTGCTGGCCGAGTGAAACGCTCCCGAGCCGGAGGACTCGTCGCTCATCCCCGTGGTGGAGGCGTGGAACGGCGCCCGGGGGGGGGGGGGGGGGGGGGGGGCTCACTGAAACAGCTTCAGGATTAGAGGGACATGAAATCACCTTCTCCACCGAGACAATCCCCTTCCCTCTCCTCCGTCTGGCCATCCATCCTCCTTCTTCTTCTTCTTCTTCTTCTTCTTCTTCTTCTTCTTCTTCTTCTTCTTCTTCTTCTTCTTCTTCTTCTTCTTCTTCTCATCCTCCTCTTCCTCCTCCTCCTTCTTCTCCTTCTCCTTCTCCTTCTCCTTCTCCTTATCTTGCTCCACCTCCTTCTCCTCTTTATTCTTCTACTTCTTCTTCTTCTCCTATTTCTTCTTCCTTTTGCCTCATCCTGCTCCTCTCCCCTCTTCCTCCTCCTCCTTCTTCTTCTCCTCCGCATCCTCTTCCTCTTCCTCCTTCAGAAGTTAAGTGTTGGTTCTTCAACCTTCCATTTAAATCTGAATTAATGACAGATTATGTATTCCTTTCCGTGTTTGTTTTGTTTCTGTCGTCTCGAGGTCGTCTCTGTAATCCCAGATTAGGATTTAACCTTTTTGCATAAAGTCGTAAAAGATCAACGTTAAATATCCGATCTTTTAACCATCGTACGATATTAACCTTCAGAGTTTAATCCTCTAAATGACACGTTGTTGCTTTGTGTTTTATTAATTATTAATTAGTTTCACGCTCGTTTAGATAATCCGGTCGTTGGCA
>CM070089.1:1314058-1329058 GCA_036178185.1 Liparis tanakae
GGGAGGAGGAAGAGGAAAAGGATGAAGAAAAGGAGGAGGGGAGAGGAGAAGAAGAAGAACAAGAAGAAGAACAAGAAGAAGAACAAGAAGAAGAACAAGAAAAACTCCTGCCTTATTGTGCAGCTGCACACACCAGTGGTCAGAATCCCTGCGTGATGAGGTGACTTTGAACGCATCACGAGCCGCGTGTCGCCCGGAGGTTACGCAACAAGCGGTCGGACCTGGGGTCGATTCCTCTTTAAACGTAACGCTCAAGTCCTGGAGGTAAACACACACACACACACACACTCACACACACACCTACACACACACACACACACACACACACACACACACTCCCACAGCGGTGTCATTACAGAGGCTCATTATCAAGAATCAATTCAATTAAAGGCTGTAATTGCTGCAGGGAAACTCAAATGCTATCGCTAACGGAAGGAAACCTGAGTGTGTGTAAGTGTGTGTGCGTGTGTGTGTGTGTCTGTGTGTGCTTATATTTAACGAAAGAAATATTAATCGCTTGTTTCAAATTAACTCGCCTCACCCCTCGTCTTCTTCGTCTTCTTCTCTCTCTGAGTTGGCGGCGGTGTTTAAGCATATTGACTCGGGGGGGGGGGGGGGGGGGCTAACGGTGTTAAACACTTAGAGTAGTTAGCGTAGCTAATGCCAACCCCTCAATCATCCTGCACACACACACCACACACACACACACATACACACACACGCGTGGGGTTAATTATTTAGCGCTCAGTGGATGACGAGCTGAGCGTAAACCGTAAAGGACGTTTTGATCGATGGCCGTTGTTACTGGAGCCTCTACCTGGACAGGTGTGTGTGTGTGTGTGTGTGTGTGTGTGTGTGTGTGTTGTTGTTTATCACAGCTTTGACACACATTTAATACAACCAGAGGAGTCGCCCCCTGGTGGTCAGGAGAGAGAATGAAGGATTAGAGGCACTTCCACCGTTATTAAGTGGAAACATTTTATTTTGGAGAGTCTTTCTGTATGTAACATGAACATAGACTTTTATTTTGAAAAGACAGAAAGCTGTTTTTGTTTGTTAAAAAGTATTTGAGACTGTTTTTGTTATTGGCGATGATCTCCGTCTAGAGGTTGTGTGTGTGTGTGTGTGTGTGTGTGTGTGTGTGTGTGTGTGTGTGTGTGTGTGTGTGTGTGTGTGTGTGTGTGTGTGTGTGTGTGTGTGTGTGTGTGGACGTCTGGGTCACTGATATGGAATCCCAACTGCGAGGCCATCTGCCTGACTTTGACCCAGCAGCTCACCGTCACACCTTCAAAGGTGTGTGTGTGGGCGTGTTTGTGTGTGCGTATGAGAGTTTGTGTGTGTATTTGGGTGTGAGTATGTGTGTGTGTGTGTGTGTGTGTGTATTTGTGTGCTTCAGAAAGAGAGAGTATGTGCTCTCCCCAGTCATTTGGCACTCACACTTTGGTCATGTGAAGTTGGCTGTAGCTTCGAAAGGTGTCTGGCACACACACACACACACACACCCTCTCTCTCACACACACACACACACACACACACACACACCTATTCCCAGCGCCGGCCTCAGGCTCGCCCTCTGGCTCCGGGGGACGTCAGCCCCTGAACTTTGAATCACCGGGGCATTTCTGGGAGGCGGCGGGGGGGAATCACGTTAACCCCGAGAGCCGCGAGCATCGGGGGGGGGGGGGGGGGGGGATGAAAGAGAGAGTCCCATAACTGGAAGGTCGTAAAGAGCCATCCTGCCTCTCGTGGTTAGGACTCGTCTGACTTACTACCGCAGGCCAACACACACACACACACACACATATATATACGATTTTATATATCTATTTATATATTATATATTTCTTTTAAATATATAATTATATTTACATGTATTATTTTATATATATATATATATATATACAATTTTATATATCTATTTATATATTATATATTTCTTTTAAATATATAATTATATTTACATGTATTATTTAATATATATATATATATACGATTTTATATATCTATTTATATATTATGTATTTATTTTAAATATATAATTATATTTACATGTATTATTTAATATATATATATATATAAATATATAAGAATATATATAATTCTAAATATTATTTTTAGTATCATAACTGTTTATTTGCAGTGAAAAACAGACGGACCAAAACTTCAATATTTTTTATTTATTATATATATTTATCACTTTTGAGGAAATTGGACTTGAAGTGTTTTAAATAATAATCGCTTGATTGACAAACAGACTGTAGAGAGAGAGTTGCATCCGTTCACAGTTCACACACACACACACACTCACACACACACACACACACACACTCACTCACTCACACACTCACACACACACACACACACGTACGCCACTCCGAGCCGGCGTGTGACGGATGAAGTCGTTAGTCCTTTTGGAGTGAAACGTTCCCGATGGGTCCGGAGCGTGGGTTAATGAGCCCAACGCGCTGCCTGGCAGGCGGCGAGCGGCGAGCGGCGTCTCCTCGGCCGGAGTTTACACATTATTATGTAAATGAAATGTTAATCCGTTTATTTATTTGCCGAGTCGTCACGGCCGCCGCTAACCGCGGCTTTCTGGCAATAACGCAAATTCAAGTATGATTAAAAAAATCAACAACGGCAACGCGCCGGACTCAGAGCGGCGAGCGGCGAGGAACGATGTTCAACGCCGTGTAAAGAGGAAGATTAACACGTGGCGGAGGAAGAGGGGCATTCTGGGGGATGTGGGAGGAGAACAGGAAGTAGATTTATGAGGCCGCCTGACTAGACGGTACACGTGGCCGGGGGGTCCCGCCGAGCGCGTAATGAATGGGGGGCACACACACACACACGCACACACACACGCACAAACACACACACACACACACACACACACACACACACACAACACACACACACACACCGAACACACACACAAACACACACACCTGGTCCCCGTCTCCGACGCTCCTGCAGCCTGAGGCGTCCGCGTTGCGCCCGTCTGTCTGTTGTCTCCCTCCCTCCTCCCTCCTCCCTCCTCCCTCCCTCCCTCCCTCCCTCCCTCCCTCCCTCCCTCCCTCCTCCTGTCGCTCTTTTCTTTCTCTCTCTCCGTCTGTCACTTCTCTCCCTCCTTTCCCTTCTCTGTCTGTCTTTTTGTCTTCACTTTCTTTCTCCTCCTCGTCCCCCACGCTGATGCACAAAAAGATTTCAAAGTAAAAGCATCCAAACCGTCGCTGAATTCTTTCCTTCTTATTTCTCTCTCTTTCTCATTCCAGTTGTTTCTTCATGCCGTTCAGTCATCTCTCCATCTTTTCACCCGGTATCTAGTTTTTATCTAATAAATGAGAAATGTTAAATAGTGGCCTGCGAATATTATACGTCTTGAAGCTTTTATTGTGAAAGGTAAGAAAAGAAAGGAAGTGATCTGGTCTGCGAGGCCATTGTCAAGGTTGAAAGGACAAATAAATTCATTCTTATTGTAGTTTTTTACTCATTCTCTTTGTAGTTTTTCTCTCATTGGTAATGTAGTTTTTTTCTCATTCTCAATGTAGTTTTTTCTTTTATTCCTACTGTAGCTTTTTGTAGTGTGACTGTAGTTCCTTCAGTCAGACTGTATTTTTTCTTTCATTCTTATTATAGTTTTTCTCTCATTCTTATTGTAGTTTTTTTCTCGTTCTCATAGTAGTTTTTCTGTGATTCCTACTGTAGTTCTTTGAGTTTGACTGTAGTTGTTCTTAAAATCTGACTGTAGTTCATCATTGAGTCTCTGCCTTTGACTTCGTGCAGAATGTGTTCCCTGAACGCACCACAGCTCACACGTCGTCATCACAGTCCCTCCTGCTGATGTCGCCCTTTGTCTTCTGGTCTCAGTTCATGCTTTTATTTTGGAGGGAGTGTTCTTCCCCCCTCCACTGCCCCCATCAGGCCGGTTTGAGAACTAATCAATGGACAAGCATGGCGTGTGCGTGTGCGTGGCGTGTGCATGGCGTGTGCATGGCGTGTGTGTGTGTGTGTGTGTGTCTGAGAGATGGATGAAGAGAAAAGGCAAGAGAGTGAGGATGATAAGGAAGAGAGCAAGAGGGAGAGAGTCGGGATAAAGGTGTGTGATAGAATTGGAAGATCAAAGCCTTCTGTCACAGCGTGACTGAGCCCAGGGGCATTATGGGTAAGACGGGGCGCGTCCGGACAGACACACTCGCGCCGCGCCGGTGTTTGACGGCGAGTGTGATGGATACCGGGCGAGATTTGGAGAATCACAGTCATCCGTCTCCCCGGCAGATCAAACAGCCACATAATCTCCCATAAAGGAGAGAGGGATGGAGGGAATAAAGAACAGGGGGAGGAGAGGAGAGGAGGAGAGGAGGAGAGGGGGAGAGGGGGAGAGGAGGGTGGGGAGAGGAGGAGAGGGGGAGAGGAGGAGGGGGAGAGAGGAGGAGGGGGAGCGGCGACAAAGCCGCGCGTCTGTGAAGTGTCTTCTTGTTTTCCATAAGAGAAGAAAGGCCGCCTCGAACACACCTCCTTCACCTCCATCACCTCCGTCACCTCCATCACCTCCATCACCTCCTTCACCTCCGTCAGCTCCTTCACCTCCTTCACCTCCTTCAACTCCGTCACCTCCTTCACCTCCTTCACCTCCTTCACCTCCTTCACCTCCGTCAGCTCCTTCACCTCCTTCACCTTCTTCACCTCCATCACCTCCTTCACCTCCGTCACCTCCTTCACCTCCGTCACCTCCATCACCTCCATCACCTTCTTCACCTCTGTCACCTCCATCACCTCCTTCACCTCCATCACCTCCCTCACCTCCTTCACCTCCATCACCTCCATCACCTTCTTCACCTCCGCCACCTCCATCACCTCCTTCACCTCCGTCATCTCCATCACCTCCTTCACCTCCTTCACCTCTGTCACCTCCATCACCTCCTTCACCTCTGTCACCTCCATCACCTCCGTCACCTCCGTCACCTCCTTCACCTCCGTCACCTCCATCACCTCCTTCACCTCTGTCACATCCGTCACCTCCTTCACCTCCATCACCTCCTTCACCTCTGTCAGCTCCTTCACCTCCGTCACCTTCACATCCGTCAGCTCCTTCACCTCCGTCACCTCCTTCACCTCTGTCACCTCCCTCACCTCCGTCACCTCCTTCACCTCCATCACCTCCGTCAGCTCCTTCACCTCTGTCACCTCCTTCACCTCCGTCAGCTCCTTCACCTCCGTCACCTCCTTCACCTCCCTCACCTCCGTCACCTCCTTCACCTCCGTCAGCTCCTTCACCTCCGTCACCTCCTTCACCTCCCTCACCTCCTTCACCTCCTTCACCTCCTTCACCTCCGTCACCTCCCTCCGTCACCTCTTTCACCTCCGTCACCTCCCTCACCTCCGTCACCTCCGTCACCTCCTTCACCTCCTTCACCTCCATCACCCCCGTCACCTCCCTCACCTCCTTCACCTCCCTCACCTCCTTCTCACCTCCGTCACCTCCCTCACCTCCTTCACCTCCATCACCCCCGTCACCTCCCTCACCTCCTTCACCTCCCTCACCTCCTTCACCTCCGTCACCTCCCTCACCTCCTCTCACCTCCTTCACCTCCGTCAGCGGCTCCGTTAGACACTGTTTACACCGTCAACACGCCGCGCGGTTGGTGAAGAAGACGAGGGACGGAAATGAAGTCTCTGCTTCATGTGTTGAAGCTGCATTCTCTCTCCTGACCACCAGGGGGCTCCTCGGTTGTATAGAAGTCTCTCTAGTGACTCTCCTCCTCTTGCCGTCTCCCCTAAACGTTCTTCATGTCTCAGTCTCTAGTTTCTGGTCTTCTTGTCTCATTATAATACAGCGTGAGGTTGATTTCATTCGAATGTTCCGGCGGCTCCTGAACACAACACTGAGTGGCAGTGTGTATGTGTGTGTGTGAGAGTGTGTGTGGGTGTGTGTGTGTGTGTGTGTGCAGTGTTTAACGTTGTGTGTTCTTCTCTTGTGTCTCTGCAGATGCACCACCCGATCCAAATGAAACCTGCAGACAGCGAGAAATCCAACGGTGAGCGGCCACACACACACACACGCCGCACACACGCACACACACACACACACACACACACACACACACACACACATCAATATCACACCGATGCATTAATAGCCGTTCTGAATTTGCTTGGCAACAGTTCTCTTGCCTCTCGACTGGCAGACGGGACGAGTGTGTGTGTGTGTGTGTGTGTGGGTGTGGGGGGGGGGGAGTGAGAAACGGAAGGGGATACTTATATATATATATATTTATTTGTATATATATATATAGGGAGAGAGAGAGAGAGAGAGAGAGACATTCTTATATGTGTGATGAATTATTGAGGCGCTTCAGAAGGAGGTCGGAGAAAGTTGAATTGATTTGGCCTCATGGTGAACCGGCCTCTTTGTTCCTCCAAGGCTACACACACACACACACACACACACACACACACACACACACACACACACACACACACACAAACACACAAACACACAAACACAAACACACCCACACACTCCTCGGTCCTCAGTGCACCTCATTTCCTGCGGCCCTCTTCCTGCGCGTTGCTTCCCATTCTGACCAGCAGGACAGCGTCCTTAAAGGGACAGTGCGCCAAATAAAAAATGTGCGTACATATAGAAATAGAGATATGTCAACATGTATTTTGTGTACAAAGAACATCTTTTAACACAGAAAGAAGGAAAATCAAAGATATTTTTATTTTTATTTCTCAATAACTTCTGGGTTGTGCCGCCTGGTTATTCCAATCTGTTTTTAAATTGGCTCCGTTCTGATTGGGCAATAACACTCAGGTTCATTATGCTCAGAGATATTTAGTCGAGGTACATTTGGAAACTAAAAGACAATGTTATTAAAGTTGCGCTTTAATGGGAGAGGCAGAGCTAAACCGATGGGGTTTATAATTTCAGCTTCTGTTGGATTCGAAATGTAGAAACAAAACACATGATGTCATCGTTCCAGCCGAGCCGCCTGAACCACTCAAACGTTATGGAGCTGAATTGATCTCCACCAACACCCACACACAAAAATTGCAAAAATGTCATGAACTCCATGAAACTCCAGCGTTGAATCCTCACAGCTGACAAAACATATTTCTCATTTAA
Source organism: Liparis tanakae (assembly GCA_036178185.1). Classification (NCBI taxonomy): domain Eukaryota; kingdom Metazoa; phylum Chordata; class Actinopteri; order Perciformes; family Liparidae; genus Liparis; species Liparis tanakae. Next base: position 1,321,188 of record CM070089.1, read on the forward strand.
AATCCTTTTGGATGAAGGAGCACGGCGGATCTCTACAGCCGAGCAGGTATCTGAACACTCTGGGCAAATTAAATGAAACAGAAATCATCTGCATGGCTAAGTGAGACATTGTAATTATTTTTTTTAGTTAATTTGGTTGCAGCTGACCCTTTAAAGCTGAGTAATTGAGCAGAATATGAAAAAAAGGATTAAAAAACATGATTGATGAAGAGAAAATCCAGTCGCATGTTGTTTTCAAGGGTGTTTTTGTAGATAAATATATATATATATATATATATATATATATATATATATATATATTAAAAAATATGTATATATATTTATATATTTATATATATATATATACTTATATATACATTTGTGAATATATATATATATATATATATATATATATATATATTATAAATATATATACATACTTTTATATATATATATATACATTTGTGAATATATATATATATATATATTTATAAATATATATACATACTTTTATATTTATATATATATTTATAAATATATATATACATACTTTTATATATATATAGATATGCATTACAATAGAACAGTTGAGTCTCCCGGCCGTAGATCTGTCCTCTGAGGAGACGATGAAACGACGTCCTGATGAAAGCATCAGCCTCCAGACCTCATGACTCGTAACCGTCGGTAACGATGGGGGAACTCAATAAAGTGTCAGCGCTTCAAAGCCAGGACGGAATTATGGAGCGGAGCGTCACGTTATCTGCCCGGTAACGACCTTTAATAAACCGCCGTTACGGAGGTTTGTCAGTTTAGGGAGGAGGAGGGGGAGGGAGGAGGAGGAGGGGGAGGAGGAGGGGAGGAGGAGGAGGAGGAGGAGGAGGAGACGGGACACGGGTACATTGTAACAGACAAAAGTAACAGACAGTGTAACAGACACGTTGTAACATACACGTTGTAACAGACTCATTGTAATATATACATTGTAACAGACACGTTGTAACATACACAATGTAACAGACACGTTGTAACAGACACAATGTAACAGACACGTTGTAACAAACACAATGTAACAGACACGTTGTAACAGACACAATGTAACAGACACAATGTAACAGACTCATTGTAACAGACACGTTGTAACATACATAATGTAACATACACGTTGTAACAGACACGTTGTAACAGACACAATGTAACAGACTCATTGTAACAGATACAATGTAACAGACACAATGTAACATACATAATGTAACAGACTCATTGTAACAGATACAATGTAACAGACACAGTGTAACAGACACAATGTAACAGATATGTTGTAACAGACACAATGTAACAGACACGTTGTAACAGACACATTGTAACAGATATAATGTAACAGACAGTGTAACATACATAATGTAACAGACTCATTGTAACAGACACGTTGTAACAGACACAATGCGGTTTGGTTTTATCGTATTAAATAAATAAATATCTCTTCTCTCAGCATGTCTGACTCAGCAGGAGGTCTGTTCTGCTCTACTTTCTATCCCACAATGCAACGCTGACTCAAGATCCTTCATGAGTCTTATCACCCCCCCCTCCCCCCCCCTCCCCCGACCCCCCGCTGCTTCCCAGGAACAGAGCCGTCCATTGTTACTGATCCTCTCCTCTTCTCTATCGACGCAGACCAAATTAATTACATTGCTGCTAATCTTCCTCTGGAGTGATGAGTGCACACACACACACACACACACAGACACACACACACACACACACACACAGACACACAGACACACACACACACACACACACAGACACACACACACACACAGACACACACACACACACACACAGACACACACACACACATAGACACACACACACATAGACACACACACAGACACACACACACATAGACACACACACACACAGACACAGACACACACACAGACACACACAGACACACAGACACACACACATAGACACACACACATACACACATAAACACACATAGACACACACAGACACGCACACACACACAGACACACACAGACATAGACACACACACACAGACACACATAAACACACATAGACACACACAGACACACACACACACATAGACACACACACACAGACACACACACAGACACACACACACACACACATAGACACACACACACATACACACATAAACACACAAAGACACACACACACACAGACACACATAGACACAAACACACACACAGACACACAAATAGATACACATAGATACACAGACACACACACACACACTCACACACAGAAACAGATACACAGACACACACACACACACTCTCACACACAGAAACAGATACACAGACACACACACACACACACTCTCACACACAGAAACAGATACACAGACACACACACACACACTCTCACACACACACCCTGTGTGCCCAGGAGTTAGAGCTCTCTGAGCAACACTTATCTCGACGTTGTTCCCGGCGGTTCGTCTTTTAAACACAAACAATCCGAACACAGAATAAACAAGTGGTATTGATTTCCCAGAGTGCAACAGGGCGATTATCTCTTTCGCCTCGCGGTGAGAGCCGACACTTCTCCTCATTAAAAAATGAATTGGATTAGCATTACATTGAAATGGGTGGGAACGCGTCGACACACACACACACACACACACACACACAGTTCACATATAACCCCTGAATCCCCAGCTCCTCCTCCTCCTCCTCCTCCTCCTCCTTCTCCTCCTCATCATCCTCCTCTTCCTCCTCCACCTCCTCCTCCTCCTCCGCGCTGACACCTGCAGCCGGATCACATTCCTGGAGATTGCGCCGGAGAGGGAGGGATTGTGTCAGCGGGGGAGGAGGAATCCACGGGGGAGGAGAGGAAGAGGAGGAGGAGGAAGAGGAGGATGTGGGAGGAAGAGGGCGAGCTGGAGCGCCCGGCCGTCTGGCGCAGCGATAACGAGACATTGATCAGAGCGCCGCAGATGGCGTGATGAAACACATGAACTCTGTCCGTCTTCATCTCCCTCCTCCTCCCCCTCTCCACCTCTCCACCTCTCCTCCTCTCCTCCCCCTCTTCTTCTGGTTGTTGTGTTGGGTCTCGTTCCTCCTCCTGTTCTCTGAGTGGGAGACGCTGCTGCGGAACGACACGGAAACACACGGAAGAGACGAGAGAGAGCACTGTTAGCGTAGCTTAGCACAAACACTGGGAACCAAGGGAAACTGCTAGCATGCTCCACCAAGCAGCACCTCTGAAGACACGCTGTAACAGACACGTTGTAACAGACACAATGTAACAGACACAATGTAACAGACACAATGTAACAGACACAATGTAACAGACACAATGTAACAGACACAATGCAACATACACAATGCAACATACACACTGTAACAGACACAATGCAACATACACACTGTAACAGACACAATGTAACAGACACGTTGTAACAGACTGAACACATGACCTCTGCCAGATGTAATAAACATCAAAACGTCAATTTACACCCCTCCTCTCTCCTCCTCTCTCCTCCTCCTCTCTCCTTCTCTTCCTCTCCTCCTCTCTCCTCCTCTTCCTCTCCTCTCCTCCTCTTCCTCTCTGCAGCGGTGGAGGACAGGAAGCTGTTCATCGGCATGGTGTCGAAGAAGTGCAACGAGAACGACATCCGGGTCATGTTCTCGGCGTTCGGGCAGATCGAGGAGTGCCGGATCCTCCGCGGGCCGGACGGACTGAGCAGAGGTGTGTGTCCCTCCGACTCACGTCCATCCACACGTAATCCATCCCTTATTGATTATCAGGAGCCGATCGGTGTGGGCGGCTCTCGCTCAGAGCCCCGAGGAAGTCTCACTGGAGGAGGCGGCCGGTTGAACCAGAGAAGGAAAAGCAAAAGAAACCGACATTATGAAACCCTCCAGTCATGTTCGCTTCAGAGTTTGGCCATCTAGGAAGAAATAGAAATAAAATAATAAAAAAACAATTTTATATATATATATATATATATATAAAACACTAATTCTGCTTACCTTATTTAGTGTAATCAATGAATACAAAAAAAATACAAAATTCTCACGCATTTCCCCCGTGAAAAATAATAAAATACAGATAAAATTGAGGAACAAATACATGTTATGGTGGACGAATGCAATTTATACCTAGATGTTTTTAATACCTAAAAAGTAGTTTGAACTCTGACCTCTGGAGGCCTGAACAGACACTCAACTCTATAGTTTTAGGATGTTTTGGTTTCTGACCACTTTTGGGTGATTTAACATCACGGCTGACTGTAAGAAACAAACATAACAGGAGGGCTAATAATAATGATAATAATAATAATAATAATAATACTACAAATTGACACTCGTTTATTCCGTCTTCTCGGCACAACGACACGATTCATTGATTTCAAGCATTTCTTTCTGGGTGCACAAATATTAAAACACTTTTGGAGTCATTCGGGAAATTCTAAAATCCCTAAGAGAATAGAAGTGGAGGCGGATCTGTGTCGACCAATCAGACGCGTCCTTCAACCGGCCGCCCAGCTCCCCGAGCTCCTCGCGGCTCTGGAGGGGACGTCAAAGACTCGCCACTCGTCTGGGGCGGAGGGCGAGGGCGGCGGGCGGCGGCGGGCGAAGTCGCCCTGAAGCCACGGGCGAAGTCGCCCGTGGCTTCAGGGCGACTTCGCCCGCCGCCGCCCGCCGAACTCGACTTCCCCTGAAAGGTGGCGAGTTTTCCCTTTTTAATGAGATGTGAATCTAAATGAACTGCAGCGCCCCCTGGAGGCCGTTGTGAACCACGCCTCTGTCTCTCTCTCTCTGTCTCTCTCTCTCTATCTCTCTCTATCTCTCCCTCCTCTTCCTCCTCCTCGTCTCTCCTCTTCTTCCCGCCTCCATCCCTCCTCCTCTTCCCCCCTCCTCCTCTCTCCTCCCCTCCCTCCTCCTCCCTCTTCCTGACCTCCATCCTTATCCTCCACCCTGCTGCTCCAGTTAACCCCCCTAATCCGCCCCTGAGCCGCGTGACGACACCACGCTGAGGCGGTTCAATGCCGGAGCGCCCCCTGGTGGTGAGGAGAGAGAATGCAGCTCTATCACATGAAGCATAGACTTCTATACAACCAGAGGAGTCGCCCCCTGGTGGTCAGGAGAGAGAATGCAGCTTTAACACACGAAGCATAGAGACTTCTATACAAGCAAGAATATGTTTACAAGATGTCAGAACACAACAACAACAACAACAACAACAACCAGCTCGTCCATCACACACACCCCCCCCCTTCTATACTCCCCCCCCTGTCTCCCCTTTGTGGTTTCAATGTAGTATCCCTTCTCCTCCCTCCTCCTCCTCCTCCTCCTCCTCCTCCTCCTCCTCCTCCTCCTCCTCCTCCTCCTCCTTCTCCCTCCCTCCTCCCTCCTCCTCCTCCTCCTCCTCCTCTCATGTCGACGTCACGACGGTTCCGTGTGATTTTTGTCGTTCACGTATTTTATATTTTTTATGTCGGATGTTTTCTTTTCTTTGACTTCATTTCTCAACGTGTCTTTCTCTCTTTTTCTTTTTCTCCTCAAGGTTGTTTCTGTGTAGAACCCATACAAACTAAACCGCTCAGAAACTCCCATGATCCTTTGCTTCTCCCCCCCCACACACACACACCTCCATGTATTCACTCTCGCTGACCTAGAATCTTCTCTTCCATCAATTCGTCCCTCAGACACCGTCGACCTCCTTCCATCCCTCTTTCCTCCCTCACTCCATTCCCTCCTTTCATCCTTCGATCCACATTTCGTCTCTCCATCCATGTTTACATTCTTCCTTGCCCGTTTCTTCCTTCCATCCTTCCATTCCCATTCCCTCGTTTCAACCTTCCATCCACATTTCCTCCTTCCATCCCTCCATCCCAATCCCTATTTCCTCCTTCCATCCTTCCATCCCTGTTTCCTTCTTCCATCTGTCCATCTGTCCATCCTTCCATCTGTCCATCCGTCCATCTGTCCATCCTTTCATCCTTCCATCCTTTCATACTTCCATCCTTCCATCCGTCCATCCGTCCATCCTTCCTTCCATCCGTCCATCCTCCCATCCCTGTTTCCTTCTTCCATCCTTCCATCCGTCCATCCTTCCATCCGTCCATCCTTCCATCCGTCCATCCGTCCATCCTTCCATCCGTCCATCCTTCCATCCGTCCATCCTTCCTTCCATCCTTCCATCCATCCTTCCATCCTTCCATCCCTGTTTCCTTCTTCCATCCTTCCATCCGTCCATCCGTCCTTCCTTCCATCCTTCCATCCTTCCATCCGTCCATCCTTCCATCCTTCCATCCGTCCTTCCTTCCATCCGTCCATCCTTCCATCCGTCCATCCGTCCATCCGTCCTTCCTTCCATCCATCCATCCTTCCATCCTTCCATCCTTCCATCCTTCCATCCGTCCTTCCTTCCATCCATCCATCCTTCCATCCTTCCATCCTTCCATCCATCCATCCTTCCATCCTTCCATCCGTCCATCCTTCCATCCGTCCTTCCTTCCATCCGTCCATCCTTCCTTCCATCCTTCCATCCATCCTTCCATCCTTCCATCCCTGTTTCCTTCTTCCATCCTTCCATCCGTCCATCCGTCCTTCCTTCCATCCTTCCATCCTTCCATCCGTCCATCCTTCCATCCTTCCATCCGTCCTTCCTTCCATCCGTCCATCCTTCCATCCGTCCTTCCTTCCATCCATCCATCCTTCCATCCTTCCATCCTTCCATCCGTCCTTCCTTCCATCCATCCATCCTTCCATCCTTCCATCCTTCCATCCATCCATCCTTCCATCCTTCCATCCGTCCTTCCTTCCATCCGTCCTTCCTTCCATCCGTCCATCCTTCCATCCTTCCATCCGTCCTTCCTTCCATCCGTCCATCCTTCCATCCGTCCTTCCTTCCATCCGTCCATCCTTCCATCCGTCCATCCTTCCATCCTCCCCTCCTCTAGTTTCCGCTCAGTGAAGAGACGTAACCAGGTTGATAGACGAGGTCTTTATGGATTCTTTAATCCCAGAGGCTCCGCCCCCCAGTCCCACCTGGCCGAGCTCCCCACCAATCAGAGCGCTCCGTCACGTCCCTATAAATAACAAGTGGACCAGGCCGCCCGGCCCGGGGAGCTACCCTACTTCCATTAGAGGAGCGGCCCGGGGGGGGGGGGGGGGGGGTTACTCCCCGAGCCACGGAGAAAAAACATCCTAAAAAAGACGTAAACCAGAGGGAGACATGAAGGAATACATGTTCAGGGGCGCGAGAGAGAGAGAGAGAGAAAGACAGAGAGAGAGATAGAGAGAGAGAGAGGGGCGTTTAATTAAAGATACCCCAAAATAAAGTCTGAAATGGAGCAACGGCCCCCTACAGTCACTATGTTTACTAGGTCAGTGAACACATGAAGCGTAGACTTCTATACAACCAGAGGAGCCCCCTGGTGGTCAGGAGAGAGAATGCAGCTTTAACACATGAAGTAGAGACAGAGGTGGAAGAGGCCAAGGATCACATCTATTCTCTCTCTCTCTCTCTCTCTCTCTCTCTCTCTCTCTCTTGCATTATCTGTCCTCTCTTTTTACTCGCCGCCCTCCCCTCCCATCCACTGTTCCCTCGCTCTCTTTCCTGTTTGACGAGAGAGACGACAGCCAATCACACGCCTCCGATTCACTCAAATCGCTTAGCGTGCAAATGTGGAGCGATTCACATCGTTGAATAGTTGAGTATAGTTACATTCAGGCGTAACAAATTCAGTCGGGGGGGGGCAAGAGGCGGGGCTAAGAGACGAGGAGGGAGGAGGGAGGAGAGGAGGAGGGAGGAGAGGAGGGAGGAGTGAGGCGTCAACAGCCAATCCGAAGGCCCCATGTGGTTGTCTGAGATGTCCTGTGGGTGGAGGCGGGGCG
>CM070089.1:1334058-1344058 GCA_036178185.1 Liparis tanakae
GCTCCTCCCCCTCCCTCCCCCTCCCCTGGCTCCTCCCCCTCTCTGCAGCCGTTTCTCTTTTCCAGACGACTCGCCGCTCTGCGTCTGGATTAAACGTCTCGTTATCCCCGAACACACGACGCCGATCCTCCTTCGATTCTCCATTAGTTTGGATGTGAGGCGCTTAGAGCCCAGCTCAGGCCGCCTCCTCCTCCTCCTCCTCCTCCTCCTCCTCCTCCTCCTCCTCCGCAGATCGATCTATGTCCGGAGGGGGGGAGCGTGTCCCCGGCTCTCTCTTCTTTTTTGCTGCTCTTTCGATCCTCCTCTCTCTCTCCGTTCCGTTGACATATCGTCTCTGTGTTCTGGAGGAACAACAGGAACAGGATGTTATTGTTCTGTTGAGTCACTCTTTGAGGACGATTCCTCTTTCCTTCTCCTGGCGTCAGTGTGACGCGGGTTTGTTTCTTTAGGAATCTAATTAGCGGCTAGATTAGCGCTTCATGCTCAACTTGTCTGGAAGAAAGACGGGAATACACAAACGAGAGGAGAGAGAGAGAGAGAGAGGCTCATTTGCTAATCAAGCGTAGCTGCAGCAACAGTTAGCTTCACCGTGTAGCAACAGTTAGCTTCACCGTGTAGCAACAGTTAGCTTCACCGTGTAGCAACAGTTAGCTTCACCTTGTAGCAACAGTTAGCTTCACCGTGTAGCAACAGTTAGCTTCACCGTGTAGCAACAGTTAGCTTCACCGTGTAGCAACAGTTAGCTTCACCGTGTAGCAACAGTTAGCTTCACCTTGTAGCAACAGTTAGCTTCACCGTGTAGCAACAGTTAGCTTCACCGTGTAGCAACAGTTAGCTTCACCGTGTAGCAACAGTTAGCTTCACCGTGTAGCAACAGTTAGCTTCACCGTGTAGCACCAGTTAGCTTCATCGTGTAGCAACAGTTAGCTTCACCGTGTAGCACCAGTTAGCTTCACCGTGTAGCAACAGTTAGCTTCACCGTGTAGCACCAGTTAGCTTCATCGTGTAGCAACAGTTAGCTTCACCGTGTAGCACCAGTTAGCTTCACCGTGTAGCAACAGTTAGCTTCTCCTTGTAGCATTGTGCAGATATTTGTTGTGCTCGCTGCATCCACAATGACTCACTCTGTTTCTCCCTCTCTCTCCCTCTTCCCTCTCTCTCTCTCCCTCTCTCCCTCTCTCCCTCCCTCCCTCTCTCTCTCCGTCACCAGTTGCTCCAGCAGGCGACCTCCTCCAGTAACCTGGGGGCCTTCAGTGGGATCCAGCAGATGGCCGGTGAGTCCCAACATGAACCCTCCATACACTCTGCTTTTCTTTTCATCTTCTGCTTTTCTTCTGCTTTTCTTCTTCTTTTCTTTTCTTCTGCTTTTCTTCTGCTTTTCTTCTGCTTTTCTTTTCTTCTTCTGCTTTTCTTCTGCTTTTCTTCTTCTTTTCTTTTCTTCTGCTTTTCTTCTGCTTTTCTTTTCTTCTTCTGCTTTTCTTTCTTTTCTTTTCTTTTCTTTCTTTTTCTTCTTTTCTTTTCTTCTGCTTTTCTTCTGCTTTTCTTCTGCTTTTCTTTTCTTCTTCTGCTTTTCTTCTGCTTTTCTTCTTCTTTTCTTTTCTTCTTCTGCTTTTCTTCTGCTTTTCTTCTTCTTTTCTTTTCTTCTGCTTTTCTTCTGCTTTTCTTTTCTTCTTCTGCTTTTCTTTTCTTCTCTTCTTCTTTTCTTTTCTTCTGCTTTTCTTTTCTTCTGCTTTTCTTTTCTTCTTTTCTTTTCTTCTGCTTTTGTTTCATAGACATTTTTTTATTTATCCACAAAAAACGTCGTCAGACTTTTTCTTGTTTTCGTTTTTCCCGACTTAAAAAAAAAAAATGTCCCAAAGAGCAGATGAAGTGAGTCGACAGTTTATTAACTTCACCGTAGAGAAGTGTCTTGATCTTTTAATGGAGGGGGGGGGGGTAAACAACAACAACGCATTGGAAAGAGGAAAAGAGGAGAGGAGGAGAGGAGGAGAGGAGGAGAGGAACGGGTCAACAGACGACCGGCTGCTGGTGTCTGGCGCCATCTACTGCACACACACACACACACACACACACACACACACACACACATGATGTTCCTACACGGTTCTTCACAAGACTTTGTGGTTCTACGAAGACGCCTTCATAGCTTCTATGAAGAACTCTTTCAGGACATGGTTCTTTGAGGAACCCTGGGTTGAAAGGTTCTTTATGGAACCATAAATGGTGCCTTAAGAACCATGTTTTAAAGGTTTTTTTGAGACACCTTTATAGGTTCTTTGTAGAACTTAAGGAAATAGTTCTTTAAGGAACCCTGCGTTGAAAGGTTCTTTAAAGGACCAGAAATGGTGCCTTAAGAACCATGTTTTTAAGGTTCTTTGAAGAACTATATAAGGACATGGTTCTTTGAAGAACCCTGGTTTGAAATGCTCTTTGTGGAACCAGATATGGTGCCTTAAATAACTCTGTTTTAAAGGTTATTTGTGGAACCATATATGGGGCCTTAAAGGAACCTTGTTTTAAAGGTTCTTTGGGACACCTTTACAGGTTCTTTGAAGAACTATTTATGGACATGGTTATTTAAAGAACCCTGGTTTGAAAGGTTCTCTGTGGAACCATCAGTGGTTCTCTGGCTTCACTCTGAAGAACCCTTGTCGGTTCCAGGCGGCGCCTCCATTTCGGTTGGTCTCTCTCTCTCTGAGAAGCGTCTTCTCCTCCTCTCCTCCTCCTCTCCTCCTCCTCTCCTCCTCCTCTTCCTCTTCCTCTTCTCACTCTCTCATATCGGCAGTCGAGGCATTTTAAATGTTTTTTAGAGGGAACCGAGCTGACAGGATCCGGCCGTGGGAAGACTTCTCCCCCGAGAAGGGAAGGACGCGAGGGAGTAGGAGAGGTGTCAAGTGGATGGAACATGTTGTATTAACCCAGCTGTTAATCTGCCTGAAGCCGATCACCATCTCTCTTTCAGGGATATCTTTATTAGAGCTTAACATTTAGTTTGATTTAAGACCTTGTTTTTCCGGGACCCGTAGATTCTCTCTGTCGTCGTCACCTCTGACTTCCTCCTTATTTCATCTCTCTCTCTCTCTTTCTTTCTCGCCTCAATTTATTTTAAGCCTCTCTTCTTCTTCTTCTTGCACCTCCCACCCTCTCCAATCACGGCGTCTTCATCTCACCTCTGCACACCAGCCTCCTCCTCACTCTCCTTCTTTTCGGCTCCTAATTGTAGACTGTTTATTCAAGTGACGACGGGCGGGGGGGGGGGGGTTACAGAGACACAATGGCGCCATCTGAGCGCGATGCAGCGGACGCCGTCTTCTATCCTCCACAATTTTCTCTAGAGTTACGGCGCCGCCTTTACAATTAGATGATTTATATAGATTTATATATATGTATATATATATATATATATATATATATGTATATATATGTATATACATATTTGTATATATATGTGTGTGTATATGTGTATATATATATATATACACACATACATGTATATGTGTATATATATATATTTATATCAAATAAATAAAAAATCTTTTTCCATTTGGATAAATGGGATAAACAGACTTTTGGGATTTCTTGGAAGCGACGGGCGAGTAACGGCGTCTGGATATCTGTTGGTCCTCCATCTGCGTTGAGATAGAGGGAGAAAGAGTGATAGAGAGAGAGAGAGAGGGAGAGAGAGCATTAATGATTGGCAGGCGATGTGTCCCAGCTGAGTGACATCTGCTCTCAGTCTTTAACACGAGGAGCTGAGAGCTTCAATTACACCAATGAGCATTCAATTAGACACAGCCAACGCCAGCCTGGTGCAGGCCTGGCACACACACACACACACACTCACACACACACACACACACACACACCCACACACTCACACTCACATTCACACACACACACACACCCACACACTCACACTCACATTCACACACACACTCACGCACCATCTGCGCAGCCCGGATGCTGCGCCTCCAGAAAGCATTCGTCTCTTTCTTTCCTCCTCTCGCTCTTCCTTCAGCTCCTCTCTCCCAGATTTAGGCGTCTGTGACCCGCCTGCTCCCGTTCGCTCCTCAAGGACCCCCGGGAATCATGTTCAGAGAGAGAGAGAGAGAGAGAGAGAGAGAGAGAGAGAGAGGGAGGGAGGGAGGGGTGGAGGACAGAGAGAAAGAAAAGGAGTTGAGGAAGGGAACAATGGAAAAGAGGAGGGAAAGGGAAACTATGACATAAGGAAACTGTAGGGGAGAAAAGGAAGTAAGGGTAAATTAAAGGAAGGGTAAGAGAGAAGGAAGGGAAAGGAGGAGTACAAGGAAACAAAAGAAGGGAGGAATTAGAAAAAGAGGAAAGAAAAGTGTGAAGGAAGGAAATCAGATCGAGGAGGCAAAGAAGAGGAATTAGAAAAAGAGAAGAAGAAAAGGGATAGAATAAAGCATGAAATATGTTTATAAAGGTAGAGAAGAAAGATATTAAAGGAAAGGAAAAGAAAAAAAGGAAAGGAAAAGAACAAGATGCTAAAAGAAAGAGAGACATGTGATGAGGAAGGGGAGTGAAAGGCAGGAAGGAAAAAGGGAATGAAGACCGGAGGATAATGGACGACAGAAAGGACATGCAGGAAGGAAGAAAAAGAGGAAAGACGTCGAGGAACGGAGGATGAAATAAAACGGAAGTAGAGAGAGAGAGGAGACGATAAAAGAAAGAAAGAAAGAGAAGGAGTTAAGGAAAGGAAAGAATGAAAACGAGGAGGGAAATGTAAACTATGAAATTATGAAGGGGAGGAAAGGAAGAAGGAAAGGTAATAAAAGAAGGGAGGAAATAGAAAATTCGATTTGTGCGTTACACTTTATTTTATTCATCCGGTTGCGTAGAAATAAAAATAAATGTTTTCTTTTGATGCGTCGCACAAAGAATTTGGGGAAATCGCTCCGGAAAATTAAAAAACACGGAGATTGTTTTTTAGCTCCGATGCGCTGGTGAACTAAAAAAAGAAGAAGAGCTGTTGCTGTTTTTTATATCTTCAATCGGCCAATCAGAGCGACGCCTCCAGCCGGCCGCTGTGATTGGCCGCCGCGTCGGGGTCAGCTTGTCTCCGTCCAACGAGATGGGTCTTCTTCTTCGTGGTGTCCTGTTTGTGTGTGTCTATCTGTGTGCACGGCGTGTGTGTGTGTGTGTGTGTGTGTGTGTGTGTGTGTGCTCCCCATGGTATACTGTATATACACGCCCAGGCTGTATATACGACACATACACCTCACATTGACTCTGTCCACCCGTTAACCTCATGAGACCGGAGGAGAGGCTGCAGGTGGTAAGAAACACAGACTCTGTTTGCTCCACACACACACACACACACACACACACACACACACACACACACACACACCGGAGGCCTTTGCTTCCCCATCACTTGGGCGTTGCCGTCATTATTTATGTGCGGCAGCAGCTTAGTGTTCCGGGCTCTGAAGATGTGTATCTGTGACTCCGTAACTCAGGCGCACAATAAAACAATAAAACATTAAAACATTAAAACAATAAAACATCTCAGAGCTCTGTGATTTAAACACTACGGGTATCTACCTAACCTGTTGTGCAGCTGTATTTAACGTCCTGCACGTTAATAATGCATCAAACTCAGATTATTCATGTGAACATATCGATTTCATGTAGAGGAGAAGGAAGTCTGGCCCTCCTGGACGGGTTGGTATCAGAGCTTTAACCAGCTGCTAGCTCCGTTAGCCCCATTAGCTCTTCAGTGAACTAGCCGTTAGCTCCGTGAGGTCCGTTAACTTCTCTAGCTCTGTTAGCTCCGTTAGCCCCATTAGCTCTTCAGTGAACTAGCCGTTAGCTCCGTGAGGTCTGTTAACTCTACTAGCTCTGTTAGCTCTGTTAGCTCCGTTAGCTCGGTTAGCTCTAACTCTACTAGCTCTGTTAGCTCCTCTCGCTCTGTTAGCTCTAACTCCACTAGCTCAGTTAACTCCTCTAGCTCTGTTAGCTCCATTAGCGCCGTTAGCTCTGTTAGCTCTGTTAATTCTGAAGTGGGCTAGCCTTTAGCTCCGTTAGCTCCACTAGCTCTGTTAATTCTGAAGTGAGCAAGCCTTTATCTCTGCTCTGTTAAGTATGTAAGCTCCTCTAGCTCTGTTAGCTCTCTCAGTTAGCTCAGTTAGCTCCGTTAGCTCCGTTAGCTCTGTTAGCTCCGTTAGCTCTGTTAGCTCTGTTAGCTCTGTCAGTTAGCTCAGTTAGCGCTGTTAACACCGAAGTGAGCTAGCTGTTAGCTCTGTTAGCTCCCTCTATGTTGAAGTTTCAGGTTTACGGCCTAGCGAGAGAGAATGTGTTTTAATGTTAAAGTAAATTAGGTATTAAATACTAAAGTGAGAGTTCATCTTGTATTTGAGTGTTTAACGCTAACAGAGAATTAGAAGATGAGCTCTTATTGTTTTTATTTGACAGTGAATAAAATCACTGTAAATTTGCTTTAGCTTTAAAAAAATCCCCAGACAGAAGTTGAAAGAAGAATCCATTGTTTGAAATCCCAAATGATATAATCTGCATAATAATAAAACAGAAGGATCCTGAATAACTCGACGACAACAACACAACAAACAAGTTTAACTGAATCAGAGAGACGAAAAAACGACAACAACAACAACAACAACAACAACAACAACAACAACAACAACAGCTGCTTTAGACACTCTGGGACTTAGAGGAAATCATCTGGTTTAGTTCATTCTAAACACACGCACACACACACACACACGCACACACACACACACACACACGTGCACACGCACACACACACACACACACACGTGCACACACACTCACACACACACACACACTGTTCACTCCGGACAACCACGCCCGGCTCTGTACCCGTCCTCCTGGTGACCTCTGACCCCGCCCAGCCCTCTGGCCTCGCTCCCTAAAGGTGTGCCCCCCCCCCCCTCCTCTCTCCAGGTATGAGTGCTCTGCAGTTGCAGAACTTGGCCACTTTAGCGGCGGCGGCGGCGGCGGCCCAAAACTCCGCCAGTCCCTCCACCGCAAACCCCCTGTCCAGCAGCGGCTCCCTGGGAGTGCTGGGCAGCCCAGGTAAACCCGCAGGGCGCCGGGGAGGTGGGAGGGGCCTAAACGCCGCCACGTCCTCCGCCCGCCACCGTCACCACCGTCACCTGTGTCGTCACCCCTCCCCCCCATGACACATCTCCAACAACACATCAACCCCAATCATCACTGCCGAGTCATTGGTTCAGATTCCCACGGTGTGTGTGTGTGTGTGTGTGTGTGTGTGTGTGTGTGTGTGTGTGTTTATCTGTGTGTACTTGTGTGTGTATTTGTGTGTGTGTGACAACCGTGTTGTCGAAGCGCCGCCCGTCTTCTCTTATTTTCGTTTTTTTACCGCCTCCTCGGTCACAACAACCACACCCCATCCCGTGACACACGCGCTGTGTACAGTGTGTGTGTGTGTGTGTGTGTGTGTGTGTGTGTGTGTGTGTGTGTGTGTGTGTGTGTGTAGGTGTGCATGTCTGTGCGTTCTCTGCTTCAATGTTTTTATGGGGGGGTGAAAACATGTTGTTGTTCTCCCGGCCTTCAGGGTTTGTGTGTGTGTGTGTGTGTGTGTGTGTGTGTGTGTGTGTGTGTGTGTGTGTGTGTGTGTGTGTGTGTGTGTGTGTGTGTGTGTGTGTGTGTGTGTGTGTGTGTGTGTGTGGGTGGGTGTGTTGTCTTTAGAATCAAGCAGATTGATGTCTAAACAAGACTCAGGTTAAATATCTCCACCTTCAGATTCTTCTTTTCTCCCCTCCCCTGCCCCCTCCTCCTCTTCCTCCTCCTCCTTCTCCTCCTTCTTCTCGTTGCCCTCATCTTTCACTGCTGCCCTCCTTTTGACAAGCTCCCTGTTTCTGCTCCATCATTCTTTCCCCCTCATATGACACACCCCCCCCCCCCTCGAGGACCCTTTTCAGGACGGAGGATGCAAATGAAAAGCTATCCTCCTCTTCCTCCTCTTCCTCCTCCTCCTCTTCCTCCTCCTCCTCTCTTCCGCTTCCATCCCACTTCCTGCCGCCAACCAAGGCTCTCTCTCTAGCTCTATCTCTCTCCCTCTCTCTCCGACTCTGAATGTCAGTCCAACCTTGAATAACACACACACACAAGCTCAGGGTGTGTGTGTGTGTGTGTGTGTGTGTGTGTGTCTCTGTCATAAATATAGACGTTCTGCATGGAGACATCTTTATTCATTTATTTATTTTTATCTCTGTCACAGTGGCTCCGTTATCACAAACGCTTTGTCGAGATCGAGAGAAACAAACGACCAGCGAAAGAAAGAAAACACACACACACACATATATACACACACACACACATACACACACCCTCCTCCTCCTCCTCCTCCACCTCACCCAGTGACACAGCAGTGTCATCCATGGCTCTCATTCCACACCGCTGTGAGTCCTGCAGGTGTGTGTGTGTGTGTGTGTGTGTGTGTGTGTGTGTGTGTGTGTGTGTGTGTGTGTGTGTGTGTGTGTGTGTGTGTGTGTCCGTTGGCTGTGCTCGAGGAGAAGTCGCCGTCGGGAGAAAAAGTTCCACATTTTTCCGAGCTGCTCGTCCTCTGCTCATTATGGGATGTCTGTGTCGTGCTCCGTGTGTCGCGCATCACCATGACGACGTGTTTACACTTTTATTACAATGTCTGCCCAACAACACCTTCTTTAAGGGAACAGGTGTTATACCTATACACACACACTACCGAAGTTTGGGGTCACGTAGAAATGTCCTTATTTATCAAAAGAATGTTTTTTATTAATAAAGATAACATTTATTAATCATAAATCCTCTCTCGACATAGTTAATGTGTAATGTCTATTCTCTGGTGTTAGTGAAGTCTCTACATAGTGTGTAGAGGCCCATCTCCATGTTCTAGTGGTACATTGTGTTATCGCCTTAGAAGACTAGCGGAGGGGTAGAAAACCCTCTAAACCCTTTTTATGTGAGCGCAGCTGAAAACAGTTATGCTGCCGAGAGAAGCTCTAAAACTGGCCTTCCTTTGAGCCACAAGAACAACATTAATATTTACTATAAACATCATTATTATTAACCTCGTCAACGTCTGGACTAGATTTATATTCATTTTGGGTTTAATGGAAAACATCAAATGTTGACCCCAAACTTTTTAACGCGAGTGTATAACTATAAATGATGATCCTCCATGTGGTGTTGGTGTGTGTGACGAGGCTCTGAGTGACTCCTGGTTTCACCTCCGATGTTTTAAGATATCTAATTGACGTAATTGACCCGAGAGACGATATTTAAGTGAGGTCGCCATGGAGACGGACCGGTCTGAACGGAGGCAGCCAATCAGACGACGTCACGACCGACTCCTGGAGATGTTATTTTATTACCCATGAATATTGTTTAACAAGTCTGTTTCTTTGTCTTCTCCTCTTCTCTTCACCTCCGTCCTCTTTTCACTCTCCTTATCTTCTTCTTCTTCACCTCCTCCTCCTCCTCCTCCTCCTCCTCGGGAGCAGGCTCCAGCGCCATGAGCTCCCTGACCTCTCTGGGGACCCTGCAGGGCCTGGCAGGCGCCACCGTGGGCCTCAATAACATCAACGCACTGGCAGGCAGCATCAACAGTGAGTCCTCCACCTCCACCTGCACCTCCCTCTGACACCTCCACCTCCCTCTGACACCTGCACCTCCCTCTGACACCTCCACCTCCCTCTGACACCTCCACCTCCCTCTGACACCTCCCACCTCCCTCTGACACCTCCACCTCCCTCTGACACCTCCACCTGCACCTCCACCTCCCTCTGACACCTGCACCTCCCTCTGACACCTCCACCTCCCTCTGACACCTCCACCTCCCTCTGACACCTCCACCTGCACCTCCCTCTGACACCTCCACCTCCCTCTGACACCTCCACCTCCCTCTGACACCTCCACCTGCACCTCCACCTCCCTCTGACACCTGCACCTCCCTCTGACACCTCCACCTCCCTCTGACACCTCCACCTGC
>CM070089.1:1346558-1359058 GCA_036178185.1 Liparis tanakae
GCACACGTCACTACTTTTATAGATCAATTATTTATATTGTGAAAGAGAAAATGTATTTTTTTTTTTTCCCGCTGGAGGGACAAAGATGGCGTCTGCATGCAGAGCCCATAATGATGCTGAGAGCTCTGACCTCCTGTGATTAGGCTGCTGGGTGAAAGGAGGTGTGGGAGGGGGCGGGGCGACCTTTGACCCCTCCTGAGAGGGAGAGCGGGACATATTCTCATTATCTACTGAAAAGCCGTCACCGTTTAGTGATGGACGTAATTGGATCATTTTGTTTTTAAATTGTTTGTAAAAGCCGGAGGCGGCCTCCCCTGCAGCCGGTTTGTTTACCTCTGTATGCCCCGCCCCCTCCACAGGCCCAGAGGGCGCCAACCTGTTCATCTACCACCTGCCCCAGGAGTTCGGGGACCAGGACATCCTCCAGATGTTCATGCCTTTCGGGAACGTGGTGTCGGCCAAAGTCTTCATCGACAAGCAGACCAACCTGAGCAAGTGCTTCGGTGAGAGGCTCCTCCCCCTCCCCTCCTCCTCCTCCTCCTCCTCCTCCTCCTCCTCCTAGTGATCAGTCCCGCCTGCACTTCAGTATCTCTGTTATCTACACTACAGTATCTCTTATTTACACTAAAGTATCTGTTTTATTGATACTTCAGTATCTCTATCTAAGATCTCTACAGCGCTCAATGTGACTCGCAACAAATGTATCAGATATGTTTCATATATTAATATAAATGTATCAGATATGTTTCATATATTAATATAAATGTATCAGATATGTTTCATATATTAATATAAATGCATCAGATATGTTTCATATATGAATATAAATGTATCAGATATGTTTCATATATTAATATAAATATATAAATGTATCAGATATGTTTCATATATTAATATAAATGTATCAGATATGTTTCATATATTAATATAAATGTATCAGATATGTTTCATATATTAATATAAATGCATCAGATATGTTTCATATATTAATATAAATGTATCAGATATGTTTCATATATTAATATAAATGCATCAGATATGTTTCATATATTAATATAAATGTATCAGATATGTTTCATATATTAATATAAATGCATCAGATATGTTTCATATATTAATATAAATATATAAATGTATCAGATATGTTTCATATATGAATATAAATGTATCAGATATGTTTCATATATTAATATAAATATATAAATGTATCAGATATGTTTCATATATTAATATAAATATATAAATGTATCAGATATGTTGCACATGTTAATATAAATGTATCATTCTGCATCGCTCCACACGCTCCGTGTTGCAGTTCAGTGTCTTGTTGTTAGTAACCCCCCCCCCCCCCCCCCAGGCTTCGTGAGCTACGACAACCCGGTGTCGGCGCAGGCCGCCATCCAGGCCATGAACGGCTTCCAGATCGGCATGAAGCGGCTGAAGGTGCAGCTGAAGCGCTCCAAGAACGACAGCAAGCCGTACTGAAGTTAGCCGTAGGGTCCGTTAGCCCGCGAGGGTAAGTCCCCCCCCCGCCCGAGGAGAGGAGGAGGAGAGAGACTTGTGGGGGGGGGGGAGATGCACACGCCTTGTTTCTTTTTGTTTCTTTTTGTTTCTTTTTTTGTTTCTTTTTACGTTAGCTTTCAAGTATTATAAGTTATTACGATTATTATTCTTTATTTTATTTTTACACACATGAACGCTTCCATTACCGCCATTACTTTGTGCAATTTTCTTCTTTTTTTTCTTTCTTTTTTTCTTACAATGGAGGAAAGAAGGCAGCTCTCTCGAGTCGCTCTAGGTTTTGTTTCATCTTTAATTCCTCTGATTATTTGACACATTTTTGAGGCTGAAGACACAGGAGCCACGGCGGTTACCCTTTGATTTGTGTTTTCCTTTTCTCTCACGTTGTGAAAGGGTTCATTATTTTATTTTTGTTGACACGCACGCCGATATGCACATTTGACCTTTGACCTCCGCGGGCCGCTGCTCCTCCGAGGAGAAACCACCCGACCCCCTGCAGCCGGCCGGCGCCCGGAGCGAAGGCTGCAAACCAAACTCTAGTGGCCTCGACATTATAGCTACATCCACCACAGAAGAAGAAACACTCAAAGTCTCCAGCTGCGTCTTATTATTTATGTTTTGTTTATTTCTCAGAAGGTGAAAAAAGAAAACAAGTCCCTTCATTCCTGGTCGGATCACGTTGGTCTCTGTTGTGGACGGGATATTAGAACGTTTACGAAAAAACAACATCCATAATTTGATGAAGGCTATAATGATAATTCTAATAATACAAAAAAAAGGAGTTTATGGGTTGGAGGTGGTCGCTGAGAATACTTGATGTTTGTCGAAAGATTTTAAAAAGAATAAGTCAAAGTACAGAGAAGCCACAGGCCTGTAAATTTTATTTGTAAAATAAGCAGTTCTATTTTTATACGACATTTTTACTGCCTCAAGATGAAGAAAAGAAAAAAGGGTTTTATTTATTGCCTCTCGTTAAGTTCTGACTCTGAGAGGAGACGAGCCCCGTCGGCCCTCGTGGAGACGTCTCGTGGAATTTGGGTTCTTCTGTGTTTTTCGTGTTTTTTTAAACATCACAACACGCCGCCATTCGAGCCCCCCCCTCATCCGCTCTGTGCTGCACATCCATCCTTCTCTCTTTTTCTCACCGCTCTCCATCCCTTCTTCATGTTTCTTCTCGCCTTTTTACTCATTTTATTATTTGGTATTTTTTTGTTTTTAGTGTTTTTTACGTTCTTTTGTTTGTTTGTAGCCCCGCCCCCTTTCCGAAGATGTTGAAATTAAAAACCCACCTCCCCCCCTCTCCCAAAAATATATTAATATTTTCTCCCAAATGTCGACATCCATCTGGGATCTGATGGATAACGCTTTGGGTGCTCCTTGTTTTGTGTGTGTGTGCGAATGTGTGTGTGTGTGTGTGTTGTTGTTGTTGTTGACTGTTAGTATAGACCTATAACATTATATCATTTAAAGGAAAACGTACAAAATCAAAGCTTAAAATGTGTGCCAATGAAATCAGTGAGTGGTGTTGCTGTTCTGCCGGTTTGCATCGTTGTTGTTTGTTGTTGTCGTTGTTGTTGTTGTTGTTGTTGTTTCTTTTACAAAAACAAGATGCTGTCGTGGTGTGTGGTGCTCTGGCGCTCTGTGTGTAACGCTCTCTCCTCTCCTCTTGTTTTTTCTTTCCCCCTTTCAGAACAACCCATCTTCATGCCTGTTAGCTCATCGTTAGCCTAGCATGTCTCTGTGGCGTCGCCCCCCCCCCCCCAAAAAAACAACAACAACAAACAAACTTAAAAAAAAAAAAAAAAGGGTCATTGTCCTCCCCATCATTGTTTTTCTGAGTCTTTCCCGAGCTCACCTGATCATTACCTGGTCCCGCCGCCTTCTGACCTTCTGACCTTCTGACCTTTTGACCTTTTGGGGATTTTCTTTTTCTTCTGTTGTTTATCGTTGTTGTTTTTGTTGTTTCTTTGCATGTGACCTCGTTTAGACCTGTGTTTTCCGGGAGGGTTTCAGGCTGAGAAACACAAATCAATGTGAAAAAGATGTGAAGCTGCATTCGTACCAAGAACTTTTAAAAAACACATTTTTATGGAGAAAAAAACAAAATGTTCTTTTTTTGGGGAGAAACAAACTCCAACAACCTGCGGCAGTGAATTCCACACGGTGTGTGTTCCTGTCATTTTGTTTTTCTTTCTTCTTCTTCTTCTTTACGTCCGTTTGTTCCGTTTCTTTCCTGATTTAAAGTAAACTTGAACGTTCCGACAGGAAGTGGCGCGGCGTCTTCTCGCTCTTCTGGCCGCCCGGCGACAGAACCCCGGTGTCCCGAAAAATAAGACTACTTCCAAAACAGTTTTGAAATACAAAAAAAAAAAAAGAAACTGTCTGATCAATATATATATACATACATACATATATATATATATATATATATATATATATATATATATATATATATATATATATATATATATATTAGACTCTCGGAGCTCTCCAACGGTTTCTACATTTTTCAGGCGGTGTAAAGTTTTTTGATAAGGCCATTTTAAGTGGCTCTGTTTCTCATTCAAAGTCTATATATAGAACCACTTTTTTCTAGAGTAGTTTAAAGGTAAAAAAAAAATATTGAAAAAAGACATTTGCCCCGTTGTGGGGGGGAGAAATGCGACTACTACCTACTTGTGTCACCTTTTGCTGAACTGACTCACAGAGAGACAATCCGTGGTTTAAATGCACATGATGAAATGACCTATATTTTCTACTGTTTAAATGTATAGAGGAAGAACAACAACAAAAAATTACCTGTAAACCTGCGTTAACGTCGGTGCTTCTCGTGAGTTTTAGTCTTAAATGTCTCATGTTTTTAAGAGAAGACAAAAAAACCAGTTTACTTGAACAATAGACGAAGCCTTTCATATTACTGACGGTTACTTTGTTGCTTCTTTGTTCTTTTGTTTCTTTTTTAAGGAGTTTGCTACATTTCTTGTTGGTTAATCGCTATATGAAATTCCTACAAATATATATAAATATAAATATATCTATATATATATATATATAATGTCAGCTTGTGAAGCATCAATGTCATTTATTATTTTACGAATATTTAGATGTGTTTCTGTTGTTTGGCAAAAATGTCTTATAAGAAAAAAAAGAGGATCTGAGAGGAGTCCAGTGCCAAACCTCCGAAGGACTCCCTGCCTCCACGCGTCCGTGTACTTCTCGTGAAATGATTTATAACATGGTATTTTATTATAAGTGTTTTGTATGGATCCTCATATTTAAAGAAAAAAAAAGAAGGAAAAAAAAAAGTATAGATTTCAACAAAAAAAGAGTTTGTTAACTTTGTGGTCTTGTTGCCTGAACTTGTCATGTTTGCTTTTTCTTTTTCTTTGTAAAGATGTACAAAAAAAGGTAAAAAAAAAAAAGAAAAGTGCCCATGTGTCATATATATATCTATATATCTATATACACACACAACACAGGGACACGCACACACACACACACACACACACACACACGTTGTCAGTGTTACTTTGTTGTTGTGCATGAGAGCCCCCCCCCTGAGTGTGACCGCCCCCCACAGCGCCCGTCTTACCGGCCCCCCCCCCCCCCCCACGCCGGCGTGCACGCACACACACACTTTAAAAAAAGACAAAGACAAAGAAACGTGATATTTTTAGCCGTTCGTGCGTTTTTATTCATCAAAGCCTTACCACGAACCTTTGCACTCCTCCCTCTCTCCCTCTCGCTCTCTGTGTCCATGTCTCTCGCCCACAGACACCAGGCTTCAGCGTCGTTTGATGCTCTTCTCCTCCGGCGAGGCGAGACTCATAAAAAGCCTTATTCCTCCCGATCCGCTCTTAATCGGTCGTATTTTATTTTGAAATTTTTGGGCACATCTTATTTTTCAAAGTAAAAGACGCTCGGCTTCTTCTTCACGATATGATCACGAACCGGCCTCCCGAAACAAAAGCACACCGTTTCTACTCGTTTCTTAATCTCCCTACTCTTCCTCCTTCTCCTCCTCCTCCTCCTCCTCCTCCTCCTCCTCCTCCTCCTCCTTTTCTTCACCAGTCGCCTTAACCAGGGAGCGTCGTACTATGTTATGAAAAGTCAGTGATGTGTGCCACGTGTTGGAGTCCGGGGGGGGAGGGGCAGAACACGGTTATTAGAAAACAGGGGAGCGGCGTTTTATTGGAGTGGCGGCGAGGGGAATAAACAACGCGCCTGTTGGTTTTGGAGATGGGGGGGGGGGGGGGGTCACGGAAAACACCAGCGCAGGCGGAGGCGGCGCAGCTTTTATTATCCGAGGAGGCCGAGCAGACCTTTATTATCTCTTTTTATTATTTTCTGTTTTTCCTGAATGCAGTAACACGACATGAGCACAGTGCCACGAAAAACTAAAAAACAGCCAGAACTACCTGAACGACACGCCGGCACCACGGACCAATGAGAAGACGGCACGCACCGTCACGCCGCGCAACCGAGCGTCGAATCTTTGTTATTTATTATTTCCATTTAATTTTTTATTTATATTCTTATTATTTTTTATTATTTTCTTTATTATTATTTTAATTTCATTTTTTTAAATTTATATTCTTACTATTTTTTATTCTTTTCTTCATTTTTTATGATTTATATTTTTATTATTTTCTATTATTTTCTTTATTATTTTAATTACATTTTGTTTTCTTTATTATAATTTTAATTTCATTTTGTATTATTTATATTCTTGTTATTTTTTTATTATTTTCTTTATTATTAGCTTTTAGAATATTTTAATTTTTTGCGTAATCTGCGGCACAAAAAAAACCACGTTGCCAAATCTCACGCGGCCGACGTGAACTCGGGAAGCTCGAGGGGGGGGGGGGGGGGTATAAACGGGGTTTCCTGGGGGCGGCTCGGCCTCAGGGGGGCGTCATCTCTCTTATGTCACATGTTCACTTCTCTCCTTTATTAATGATCTTTAATTCATATTTTATCATCATGAACTTTGAGGAAGAAAATATTTTGAACTCGGCGTTTTTTTTCAATTTTTTCGGCTCGTGTCGAAAAGTTTTTGTGTTTAAAAAACAAAAAAACTTGTGTGTAGAAATTATCCAAATTATTTGTTGTTTTTTTTGGTGTTTAATTCTCGAGACACAAAAACACACAAATGTGTCGCGATGTTGTCGTGGATCCTGTAAGCGTGACGATGTTTGTTTGTTTGACAACACTGGGATTAAAAACAACAACAACAACGATGACGACAACAACAAGCAGGCGTTCCTATTTCTACAGCTGATTGTACTTATGCATTTTGTACCAGTGGAACTTTTTATACTGGAGATTAAAGGAAACAAACAACAACAACAAAGATCCGGCCGGTGGTGATGACCCGAGTGAGAACTTTTGATAACCAGATTTAAGAGAAGATCTTTGGCTCTTATCTCCCCGCCTCCCACTCCCCCCCAAAACAAAGAACTGAGAATAGCTGAGCGTCCGATCTTTATTCCACTTTGTTTTCAGCGTAAGTTTCATTTCACGTGTGTGTTGTGCCGTCGACACGATGAAGACGAGGAGGAGGAGGTGAAGTAGTCGCTCCTTCAGTCAATGTGTTAGTTTAAGAAACCCACTGATTAGAAAACGTTTGCTTTCGCTGGTCCGGGTCCTCCGGGTCCAGGTCCTGGTCCTGGTCCGGGTCCTCCGGGTCCTGGTCCTGGTCCTGATCCTCCAGGTCCTGGTCCTGGTCCTGGTCCCCGGGGTCCTGGTCCTGGTCCTGGTCCGGGTCCTCCGGGTCCAGGTCCTGGTCCTGGTCCGGGTCCTCCGGGTCCTGGTCCTGGTCCTGGTCCCCCGGGTCCTGGTCCTGGTCCTGGTCCGGGTCCTCCGGGTCCAGGTCCTGGTCCTGGTCCGGGTCCTCCGGGTCCTGGTCCTGGTCCTGGTCCAGGTCCTGGTCCGGACCCCGGTTCTGGTCTGGTGTCTGTAGCTGGAGACTTATTTTTGTAACCGTGTGTTCTTGTGATTCTTTGCTTCTGTCTCCTATATTAAACCATGTTTCCTAACTCGTCTCTGTGTTGTTGTTGTTATTGTTGTTGGCCGTCTGACGTTGTTCTGTTTCTCTCTCTTTATCCCTCGTTATTTCACAAGTCTCTCTCTCTCTCTTCATCCCTCATTCTTTAACACGTCTCTCTTTCTTTATCCCTTGTTTTTTCACACCTTTCTCTCATTTCTACTTTCTCAACGTGTTCACGTCATTTGTTGTTGTTTACATCAGAGTGTAGATTTGTGTGTGTGTGTGTGTGTGCCCCCTAAACATTGAAGCACCTTATCTGTGTCCCGTCTTAAAGGGACAGTGCGTGGATTTATTTTGGCACGTAACTTTTTTTCTTTTTTCAAACCCTAAAGACGATCTTTAATATTTGGCGTTGTGGTTTCATTTCAGATATTGCAGGAACCTCGTATGTACCAGGTCACGTCGACCCTTCAGAATAAAAGCCCTCGAGGTATAGCTTATATTAGCTTCGGCCATAAGTCTCATTATACATTATTTCATTATGTCTTATTATTCAAAACCTCTTTTCTATCTTTAATACAACTGAGAATAATAAAGAAATGTTGATATATATATATATATATATATATATATATATATATATATATATATATATATATATATATTTAAACACACACCTCTCTGCTGTCCTGGGCGAGGTCATTGTATGTCCACTTTGTGTCCGATCCACCTCCGTACTGTCACACCTTCATCGAGAGAGAGAGAGAGAGAGAGAGAGAGAGAGAGAGAGAGAGAGAGAGAGATGGAGAGAGGGAGGAAAGAGAGGTCAAAGGTCAAGAGGAGATGGTTCTTTTTTTAATGATGTTCTGGCAGATTTTTTTTTTTTTTTTTTAAGAACAAACAGACATTCAACCTGTAACGCTCTAAATATTTAATCTTTACGAGTCCACGCTACAGATATCTTCTCCCTCTTCTCCCTCTTCTCCCTCCTCTTCATCGCCGGTCCACCAAGTCCGTTATTATTAAATATCGATCGAGGGGCAAACAATAAGCTGCCCTCCTCCCGCCTGAGATGACGTCACTCCTCCGTCTGATGGGAAGGGAGCGTGTTGATGTTACACACACACACACACACACGCACACACACAAACAGCCTGCAGAGAAGTGGGCGGTGACGGAGGATGACCATCGGGGTTCAAGGTGAGGTCCACGTCACGTCTGAAGGTCAGTTTCCTTTCAATTTACACACAAAGAGAGAAAATATTAAAATGAAGCTTTAGGCAAATAAATCTCATCGTATAATATTATAAACACGAGATCTCCACCGACGCTCCTTCATTTATTTGAGTTATAAAATAAAATAAAATCCATCAGATTGTAAAAGGGAGGAAGAGAGGAAGTGTCCTCTGAGGTCGTCGCCTCGTAGAGAGGTCAAAGGTCAGGGGGGGGGGTTATGAGGCCGCGGTGCGTTCAGGGGCAGAGGAAGACGTCCTGAGGGATTCAGCAGCAGCTCAGTGACGAGAATAATGTGTTGAATGAAAACACTCATCGGGGGAACGCTAAATAATTCATAATAACACGTGTTTGATTTACAACGTCTGTAAACAGACTCAGATGCCGCTAAACACGACATTTTAATTTAATCACGTTTGTATAATTGATTCAGAGAAGAGTGGAGCAAATGTTTACATCTGGCAAAACATTTTAATGGAAGGAAAGAAACGCCTCTTCAATGTCTCCGGAAATGTTATTACGTTATTAGGTTATTGTTTAATAAGAGGGAACACTCTTATTAAATGATAACCGGGGGGGGGGGGGGGGGGGGGGCGATTGACGCCTGAAACACGAGGATGAAGCCAGAGCTCCATCACGCGGTGTGGTGCTGCCCTCTAGTGGTGAAGGAGGAGCACTGCACCCAACAGGTGAAGGAGGAGCTCACCTACCTGAGGATGAGGCCTGTGTGTGTGTGTTTGTGTGTGTGTGTGTGTGTGTTTGTGTACCTGTGTATGTGTGTCTCTGTGTGTGTTTGTCTGCGTGTACTTGTTTGAGTGTCTGCATGTGTGTGGGTGTCTTTGTGTTTGTCTGTGTCCCTGTGTGTGTTTGTCTGTGGGTGGGTGTACCTGTGTGTGTAAGTGTGCGTGTGTGTGTGTGTGTGTGTTTTTGTGTGTGTGTGACCCAGGCGCACATGTAGATACTGTATGTATGTTTGTAAGTATATATAAGTAGTTGTGTTGCTTAAATATCAACAAACTACGACTTAAAACTAAAAATATTAATTATTAAAATAATAGTAATAATATAAATATTTATAATTCGTCCAATTAGTGAAATAACTAAGCTCTTCACAGGACACAAACCCTTTTTTTAATTTGCGTGACAGGTGGAGGAAAGGTGAACGCGTTAGAACATCGTGAAGCCTCTTGTGGCCGGAGTGAGTATTACAACAACAAACAACAAACCACAACGGAAAGAAAAATCACCTTTTGTTCTCCTTCATAAACACAGGAGAGAACATGTAAATAAGACGTGGAACATGTTGTCATACCTGTTATATAACGGCATAACGGTGTTTACCTCCGACAACACGACAACTCTAAATGTCCCCGCCACGCCGCGGCGCTCGCCGGTGGAACTGATGGAGAATTCAGCCTTAATGGGCCGTGAAACCAACGCCGCCGTTAGGTTAGGGGGGAGGAGCCGCGGAGCCGGGCCCTAACGAGGGGAGTGGTCCGCGGCGTCTGATTGGCTGTGAGATTTACCGTCTGGTTGTGAAGTCCCTGAACGCAACATGCAGCAAATGAAGGACTGGATGCCCCGATGCCCCGATGCCCCTGAACTGACTTCATCGGATCCCGCTGCGCATGCAGAGGGGGGCGTGGCCGTGAAACCACAACAGAAGACTTGAGGAACATCAATATTTAATAGATGAATGAATGAAATGATGCTGCAGCCAGGCGGTTATTTAGTTTAGTTTAACAAGTTTTACCTTTCCTTTCACTTCCTTTCCTTCTCTTTCCTTACCTTTCCTTTCCTTCCATTCTCTTCCATTTCCTTCACTTTCCTTTCTTTCTCTTCACTTTTCCTTTCCTTTTGTTTAGTTTCCTTCCCTTTTCTTTCCTTTCCTTTTTTTTCTTTCCTTCCCTTCCCTTTTTTTATTTCCTTTCCTTCCATTTCCTTTCCTTTCCTTTCATTCCCTTCTTCAGAACACGCGCAGGTTACAGAAACGTCTTTCAGAGCTCTTGATTTCAGTCTCGGTTGATGACGTGTGAGTGTTCGCCTGTAGAGGTCAGTGTGAGCCACAAGATCCGGACGAGGGCAGAGGCAGCCCGCACTTCGTGTTGTTGTTGTTGTGGTTGTTGTTGTGGTTGTTGTTGTTGTTGTTGTTGTTGTTGTGTAAACAACAGTGAAGTTGATAAGATCATGGAGGACAGCAGCGGGTTTGACGATAAAAGAGTTAATAAGTCAAATTTTACTGCTTCATTTATTTGTTTGTTTCTGATTTGGAAATATTTGAAAAAATTGTAGTTTTATTTTGCATTAAATGACATGCAATACATTTTGGTATTTAAGAGTTCTTTATTTATTTTTGTAACTTTGCATCCTTAAAAAAGCCGATTTGTTTACTTGTTTATGTGCATTTTGATCTTTTATCAATCTGCCTAATATAGTTGTTTTTACTATGAAAGATTAGAGAATATATATATATAATGACTATATGTACAAATATATATACAGTATGTATATATATACATATATAATGAATATATATATATAAATACATATATTGTGAATATATATATTCACAAACTAACCCAATACCACATATATATATATATATATATATATATATATATATATATATATATATATATATATATGATATTGGGGTACATACATATACATTGAAGAGATTGTTGTGTCCAGTTATCATATAAATGACTGTTTTTGATTTATTATTGTAATAAAACGACCAAAAATAATAAATAAATAAAAAACAGTGTTGTGAGGAATGTCGCAGGTTGGGCTGCAGCATCTTCATCCTCCTCCTCTTCATCATCCACCCGGTGAGGTCAGATCAGCCCGGCGGGCGGCGCGAGAGCTACCTGAGAGAGAGAGAGAGAGAGAGAGAGAGAGAGAGAGAGAGAGAGAGAGAGAGAGAGAGAGAGAGAGAGAGAGAGAGAGAGAGAGAGAGAGAGAGTTTGAGAAGTGCTGTGGACTTCCTGCTCCGGGACGGTGGGCGCTCGGTGCTCCTCGGGACTACCTGCCGCGATGTGACCAGCGCGAGCGAGTGGAGAGCAAAGGTGAGCGGTCCCCTCTTACCTCCTTGCCTCCTTACCTCCTCCCGCCTCGCTCCCCCTCCCCCCGGGTGTTATTGCCTCGTCTCACGGCAGTTTGCGAGCCAACTGTCAGCGGCCGCCGCGGCTGCGTGACGGCTCGGCTCCCGTTTAACGGAAGCGTCTCTTTTTTTCAAAGTGGAGCGGAACATGGCGCCCGCGGTTTCCCCTTCGAGGGGGACCGGGACGGCTGGACTTTAGTTTCTCCATTTTAATAAAAAAAAAAAAATTAAATGAATCGTGTCGTTCAGCGTTCGCGAGGAGAGGATACGCGGTGTTTTTATTATTGTAAACTTTGTGCTTATTTGTATTCACCGAGGCCTACCTAGCCAAACCCACCGGCGTGATGCTAGCGGCGCGCGACGCGGCGGCTTCCGGTATCGTCCTACAAAATAAAAGTCATGTTTACGTGTGAACTAGTAAAAGCAGGAATGTTCAGTCTAACGGTGAAATATAGCGTACACTCGCGGGTGTAAAGCAGAAAATATACCTGTATATTGCTATCCAATGTAACTAAATGCATCCCTTCAAAATATGCTCTAGTTATTGGTGTTAATCTAGTTTTCTTGCCTATTCTTCTTTGGTAGTTGTACTACTATTACCAATATTAATAGCAGCAAAAGTCAGTTTTCTTCAGGTGTATCATGGTACATGAT
>CM070089.1:1364058-1366558 GCA_036178185.1 Liparis tanakae
TGTGTGTGTGTGTCAGGGGGGTTTAGGTGGTTGATCTGATTGATAGGGAGTGATGAAAATGGAGGAAAGTGTGATTGATGTGCTTATGTAACGGTGGGAAAAGGCCCCCGGCAGAGAATGTGTGTGTTTGTGTGTGAGTGTGTGTGTGTGTGTGTGTGTGTGTGCGTCACTCTAACGATACAAACAATCAATACATTGTTGTGTCCCACGTCGACGTAGAATAAATCACAACAAATAAAACAATATAAAAAAGAGGAAACCGACAAAAGGCATGAACCCCAAAAAAATGGGATCAAATTTTAAAATAACTTTAAAATAACCTTAAAATAAGTTTAGACGTAGTGAAAGTCGAGCGACTGACGGAGAACGTCTTATCGTCGTCTTTCATGTGTTTGATTATTCATGATTCGTCCCAACCTTTTGATCCACTCCCTCTCGCCTGGAGACGGTCCGCGATGTTGATATCCTGAGCTCATTACCCTAATGAACCCCCCCACACACACACACACACACACACACACACACACTCACACACTCACACCGGGGGCCAGTGTCCTCTTCGTGAGGATGAGTCACGACTCAGAGCTACGTCAGAGAGAGGCCAGAAGGATCCGACGGACCATAAAGATGCTTTGGGGGCGGGGCTACCAGGTGATTGACAGGTCGGCGCCAGAGACCTCTGCACTTCCTGTTCACGCAAAAAAAACAAGATGTCGACGGCGAAAATTTCGAATCGGAGACTTCAAAACGTCCGTAACTTTCAGAGCTTTATATTTAATCCTCGTTTCTTCATAATTTATTCAACCTTCTTCTTCTTCTTCTTCTTCTTCTTCTTCTTCTTCTTCTTCTTCTTCTTCTTCTTCTTCTTCTTCTTCTTCTTCTTAACTGCTGCTGTGATTAAAATACTAATAATCTGTGACTTGAAGAAGCTGTTTTGGGCTCCCCAAAATATTAATAATAATAATAATAATAAGGCTATAATAACTCATGAGTTCCTCTATTGGAGGAGATATGAGGACATATTTCTTAGACAATGTTTTAGTCTTTTCTTTCTTTCCATTCCTCTTAATGGCTCAAATGATGACATTTTAAAGATCAGATTTTACATATGACATAATGACACATGTTATAATTATTTATTTCGGCAGCTGATGGCTGACCCCTCGTGTTTGTTCTGTTTGAGCTTCTTTATAAAGCATTTGGACCTCGCTGCAAACGCAAGTTCACAGAGGATTCTCTCTGCCAAAATGTTCCTAAAATACCACATAGACACCCTTAAATTAGTTTATTTTTAACAGGGTCCAAGTTGTTACCACACACACACACAGACACACACACAAAAGAAAACGCCTTTAAACGTGATACAAGTCAAACTTTACGACCTTTGAGGTCACATTGGGAGGTTTTTGTGGAGCACAGCTCCAATCTTTCCACATTTCCTTCACCTACACACTCCCTCACACACACACACACACACACACACACACACACACACACACACACACACACGTTTCCCCGTCATCTCCCTGTCAGCGGGAGATTGATGTCACTGGGCGCGGTGCGGGATAATTATCTCCTCTTCAAAGCCTCATCTGGACTCCATCTGCCCGGCTCATGCACGTGGCTCGTGCACGTGGCTCGTGCTCGTGCACGTGGCTCGTGCACGTGGCTCGTGCTCGTGCACGTGGCTCGTGCTCGTGCACGTACTGGCTCGTGCACGTGGCTGTCACGTGACGTAGATGACGGTGAACGGTGTTGACGTGCGAGACATCGACGATTTTTTAAATATCTCTCAGCGGGTCATCGAGGGAGGAAGTGGCGCCGCTTCAAGGGGTGCGTCCGGCACCACCCAGTTGGCGAGGGGGGCGGGGCTAATGCCGTATGGCGGTGGACTGAGTCGCAGGAACATTTTGACATTTTGACATTTTTGCTTTCTGGTGGAGAAGATCCACTTCACTTTTATATCTGGTAAACGTATAAGGCAGCCGCCGGTTAGCGTAGCTTAGCACAAATACTGGAGACAGTTTGGGATGGATTCAAAACAAATGAAGTATAAACATTTATTTGTTTTGCCATTGGACAGTCAGGCTATCTGATTCCCACTGTTTCCAGTCTTTGTGCTAAGCTAAGCTAACCAGCTACATTAGGATAGTCAAAAATTAAAGTTTTGCTCTCGCCTATTCCGTCAATAATGTGCTACTGGCCCTTTAAATTCACTCTGAGCATGTTTTGTTTTCTTTTGTTGCAATAAAGCGTCATCAATAGAAAACGTGTTATGAAAGAGTAGATTTTGTTTTCCGTAGTAGAACTAAAGCGGCAGCGTTGTTGTTGTTGTTGTTGTTGTTGTTGTTGTTGTTGTTGTTGCTGTGTTTCATCGACGTCTCAGATTTACCTTTTTTGTTTCGTTTGTTTTTTCTCGGTTGCCAATTAAACATTTTTCCTACGGCACTTGAAGTCAGCGTTTAGTTTCCGTGGTTCCTTTTAGTTTTCCTCCCGGTTG
>CM070089.1:1369058-1409058 GCA_036178185.1 Liparis tanakae
GGCAAACAGGAAGTGTGAGGCCGAGCGGCGATGTTGATCTAGTGTGTTTTTCTTTCCCGTCCTGTTCCCGTTCCCTCGCTCGCTGTGGCACGGCGCCAAGGCCAAGGGAGGAAGGAGAGAGGAAAGGGAGTGAGGTATAGGAAGGCATTCCGGGGGATTCCCCCCCCCCCCCATGCTTTCTCTCCTCTCTCCCATCCACAATCATTAAACTGTCCTGAACTGGCCTCAACATGCTGACTCAACTCAACCCTCGTGCATCGTCTCCACAGATGTTCACTTTAAATACGGTTGTCTAAAACACATTTTTATATCGGACACGATTTAATTATTTACAAAATAATGCAAGCCTTCAACGTTACACTGCTTCTTCACTGGAAAATGTTTATATTTATTTTTATATATATATATATATATATATATATATATATATATATATATATATATATATTTACACACAATATATATATTTATTTATTTATATATATTTAGTCACAATATATATTTGTATTTATTTATATATATTTATACATATATGTATATGTTTACAAACACATATATTATTTACATATATTTATATATTACAATATTTTATTTATATAGATATAGATATATACTTGGCATGTTAACATCCATTTTAAACTACAAGTGGATTTTAAATGTGTAATATTTTCCATTATAACGTGTGCGCGTGCGTGTGCGCGCGCGTGTGTGTGTGTGTGTGTGTGAGAGAGAGAGAGAGAGAGAGAGTGTGTGTGTGTGGAAGCCGCTCTCCTGCAGAGCAGAGCGAGTTGAAGTGGAAACAAAGAGTTGAAGAGACGTTCGCTGCGTGTTCGTCTTGTTGTGACGACTGCAGACGCTTCTGACTAATCCTGAACAATGAGGCCTTTAAAAAGCTTCTTTGTTCTTTTTGTCTTTTTACCTTTTGCAAAGCCGTCTCCTCTCTTCTTCCTCTTCTTCCTCTTCTTCTTTGTAATGTTTCTCGTGTTCTTCCACGCAATCGTTTTCTTTTGTTAGTTATGCATCATTCTACTAATCGTGTCTCTCAAACGACTCCTCTGGTTGTATAGAAGTCTATGCTTCATGTGTTAAAGCTGCATTCTCTCTCCTGACCACCATGGGGCGACTCCTCTGGTTGTATAGAAGTCTATGCTTCATGTTCTAAAGCTGCGTTCTTTCTCCTGACCACCAGGGGGCGACTCCTCTGGTTGTATAGAAGTCTATATAAATGCAGTGAATGCCTCATCAGGAGGGATGACAAATCACTGAAAAGGTGGACGCAGTAAAAGGCCACGCTTTCACCTCGTCTGACGAGGGCGGGGGGGGGGGGGTCACAGCCTAGCAACAGCGGGTCTCGCCATGGCAACCAACGGCAGAGTCGGTCCAGCGGTGCAATAATTGGACCTTTTGACTCGGTGCCGGAGGATCGACGCGGCAGCAAACACAGACGCACTTCACCGCGGGGGTGTATGTGTAGGTGTATGTGTGTGTCTGTGGGTGTATGTGTGTGTGTGCGTGTGTGTGCGTGTGTGTATTTGTCAAGCGAAATGATTAATATTGCAAATGTTTGAGAAAAAGAAAAAACACCCGGTTTATTTATTTTTTTGTTTTTGCAGCGTCTCCCTTAATATAAAAAAAATGCTCCCAGCATGCTGCATACGTGTGTGTGTGTGTACATGCATGTGTGTAAGATGATCGTGTGTGTGTGTGTGTGTGTGTGTGTGTGTGTGTGTGTGGAGAATAACTTCGCCGCTCAAGGTCACTTCCTCCTCGCCCTCGCCGTCCTATAGGGACGCGGCACATTAACCACCCGGCAGCGTCTTGTCAGTCCGTTGACGAGCAGCTGGACGTCGTCTCCGGTGAGCGGTCCCCGATCGGCGTGATGGATTTCGGGAACATTGACATTGACGGCGTCATCCCGGTGGAAATAAAGACATTACAACAATGGGATGGGGGGGGGGGGGATGTGTCACCAATCGGTGGTTTAAGTGGCCTGACGATGGCGAGATGAAGCATTTAGAGAGGATCTGAATGGGATGATTATAAACGGCATAATGGACGGGGGGGCGGAGAAATGAACAGCGGAGGAGAGTTGAAATTGTATATTGCGCAATCTAATGTACCGAAATGGTGGGCATCTCAAGTGCAAGAAAAAAAATCTCCATCACATTAATGTATTTATTTTTGTCGCTAATTCAGCCAGAGAAGTCTGTTTCATTACCTTTTTTGTTAACGAAATAATGTGTCCTATGTGGATATGAGAGTGTTATTCCTTTAGCGGTGTGTAATATGTACAGTACCACCTCTTCTTTAAGGTCCATTTGATCTGACTTTACAGTTTTAAGTCACATCGGGGCAATAAAAGACACTCAAAGTCCGAGAGGACCTAGGAGACAAAGATAGGAGGACCTAGGAGGCTTCCCTGAGGAACGCCACATGAGATACCAGCTCTAAATGATGGAGAGAAAAACATCCACATTGACGGATAAAGACCCGTAAAAGCAGAACGGGTGTGAAGTTGTGACCTTAATGACAACCACGTCGCCTTAAGGCCACAAGGTCACAAGGAAGTGAGATAGTGGCTTCCTCCCACTGACACGAGTCCATCAGCCTCAACAAACCCAGGTGAATGTTTCTTCTTTACACGTTAGAACCTTGAGTTTTATAAAAAGATGTCCTTAATCGTTTTTATCTTTGTTCTCGTCTTGAAAAGCCACTAAAAAAACGTATTTATCAGGGTAGGAGACGTGCTGAGGGAGCGAGGTTAGGAGATGAGAGAGGACCTAACCTGAGGCTGTACATCACACACACACACACACACACACATCTCTACCTTTTACATTCGGCTCATGTTCTCTCAGCTTCACTGTAAATGTACACCGAGGAGGGGAGGGGGAAAGGAAAGGGAGGGAAGGAGATGCTGGGGGTGTGAGTGAGTGGAAGCGCTCTCCTTTTTTAATAAGAGTATTCAAAAGGATGCGAGGAGAGGATAGCGAGCAAAAGCAGGCGGCGGGTTTCTTCTCTTCTTCTTTTTCTGAAGGACAGAGAGGAGGAGGAGGAGGAGGGGAGGGGAGGCTGGTGCGAAAGGAAGAAAGAGATGGATGAGGGGATGAGGGAGTCAGAAAAAGGAGGTGAGAGTTGGACGGCTGAGGAGCGTCATGTGCCGACGAAGAGGAGAAGAAGGACGGGAGAGGAAAGAAAGAGGAGGATCGCCGCCTTTTTCGCTAGATGAAGAGTGTGTGTGTGTGAGAGATAGTGTGTGTGTGTGTGTGTGTGTGTGTGTGAGAGAGCGCTCCAGCTGAGCGACACAACACGCGCACACACCGCACACGCCGGATGATCGTGGATGGAGAGAGAACTCGCCGGCCGAGAGGATCCGAGGAGCGGCGGCCGAGTTTCATCCAGATCTGAAAGTCGTCAACGAAACGGAAGAAGAAGAAAATAAAACCTCCGAAAGAAGATTTACAGGAAACTATCGGAGAAGCACCGCCAGGAGAACTGGGGGGGGCGATGTGGACTAGGGGATGAGTCCGGGGGGGTCGCTGAGAGCGGGTCGGGAATGGGCCGCCGCCGCCGCCCGGCGCCGCCGTGACCATGCAGGTCCTCCAGATCGTCAAGGAGCTGGTGTCGCCCTCCAGACGCAGGGCAGCGGCCAGGTTTGGAGGTTTGTGTGTGTGTGTGTGTGTGTGTGTGTGTGTGTGTCATCATACTGTGAGCCCGCGGACCCTGCAGGAGCGCTCGGTCCTCCTGTGGCGTCTTCATTAGTGTGTTAATGGTTTCTGCGTCCCGAGGGTTCAGCTGCTCTGAGATAGACGACGTGTCGGTTTAGAAAAGTAAAACAAACAATGTCGGGTTTCTGTAGACGCTTCAGAACGCTAGAAAACACACAAGAAATGTGTGTTTGTTTGTTTTTACGAATGGACAACCTCAGGTACGATGTGCTCTGAACTGTCACACATGCACAGGCCCCGCCCACACAGTCAGGCCCCGCCCACACAGTCAGGCCCCGCCCACACAGTCAGGCCCCGCCCACACAGTCAGGCCCCGCCCACATAGTCACCTCTTTAATAGCTCTGTTGCTGTGGGACACTAGACTAGTGTGTGTGTGTGTGTGTGTGTGTGTGTGTGTGTGTGTGTGTGTGTGTGTGTGTGTGTGTCTCTAGTGTGCACTGAATAATGAAGCATGGTGACGGGGTAATGGAACACCGTGTGACCCCCGACCCCTCGTCCTGGCTCCTAATTGGATCGGCTGGTGATGCCAGTTATATGAAGTGTGTGTGTGTGTTTGTGTGTGTTAATGTGTAGTAGTATTGCGAAACACACAGATGGAGATGTCTCAGAGTGAGATTTCAGGAGGAGATTTCTCAGAGGGGATCAAGCGGAGGGAAAGAAGACGCTTTTATTTCACGTCGGGTCCTTTTTCCAAACTGCTGCCTGACTGAAACTCTCAGCCGACGACATCGTGCAGAGCGGCTCGAGTTCCTGACATGAAGAGAGATCAGCCTCACTGCATTATTCAGCAGCCTCTCTCTCTCTCTCTCTGTCTCTCTGTCTGTCTGTCTTTCTCTCTCTTTCTCTCGCTCTCAACACTCAACGAAAGGAAGGTTCACTCACACATTCAAATTCTGCACACATGGACACATTTTTGTGTGTTTTTGCACACCGACGTGTGAACTATCTGTGTGTGTGTGTGTGTGTGTGTGTGTGTGTGTGTGTGTGTGTGTGTGTGTGTGTGTGTGTGTGTGTGTGTGTGTGTGTGTGTGTGTGTGTGCGTGTTTGTGCGCACACTCTGCTGCTGTCAGCCTTCCCGGCGGAGTTTGTCGAGGTGGAGTATTTAGGAAGTAAAGATAATAAAGAAGAGGGTGAGGAGGAGGAAGAGGACCTGTGCCTTTTTTAATTAATGAGGTTGTCTCAATACGTGAATAACGACACATGAGAAACGTGTTCCTCAAAAGCATCTTCCATCTTCCATCTTCCATCTTCCATTCATTCTCATTGAAGACGCTTGGCAGTTTTTAAAGAATAAGAAGAAGTATTCGGTGAAGTGACCTTCATCGTTGACTTTGAACCGCCTCGATTTAATGGTTTTAAGAGTTGCCAAAAACAGGATTATCTTTATTAAACTGAGATTCACTGACTGATGAATTATCCACTGAATCGCTGTGTTTACAATGAGGAGCTATCGCGCTAGTTGTCGAGAAGCTTGGTGATGA
The DNA here is from genome assembly GCA_036178185.1 of Liparis tanakae. Classification (NCBI taxonomy): domain Eukaryota; kingdom Metazoa; phylum Chordata; class Actinopteri; order Perciformes; family Liparidae; genus Liparis; species Liparis tanakae. Next base: position 1,374,269 of record CM070089.1, read on the forward strand.
AACTCTCCAGTCGGTGTTTGGTCTCTGAGGTTCGTCACGTTGTTTCTCTGAAGCCCACGTTGATGAAAGAAACCTTTAAAAACAGGATTCTTCGTTGTTTACGAGTTTGTGGTTGTAATACCAAGTGTTGCCACACGAGGCTGACGTGCACCACGAGCACATATTCTAAATATCATGTGAATACTTTCTGAATTAAATCTCAACGAGACGAACAACATGAGGGCTTTTCCTCATGAGAACATGTGGTGCACTACTGCCCCTAGTGGCCGGAATGAGTACCTTGTGTCTTTAAAAGAGAAATGCATAAAAAAAACAGGAGAAATTCAGCTTTATTTTCTGATAAATCCAACTTTAACTCTCCGACCTGAACTGACTCTCCAGGTCTTCGCTGAGCAGTGGAGCTTAATGTGCCCGGCAGGGGGGGGGGGGTGTTCCGGTGCCACCCGCCCGGACTTGCCCCGTCTTGTTAATGACAAACCGGCCGTGTGTGAGTGTGTCTCTGTCTGTGTGTGTGTGTGTGTGTGTGTGTGTGTGTGTGTGTGTGTTGGCACCGTGTTTCTCTGCAGCAGCCTTACAAGTTGTGTAACGATCAACTGAGTTTGATCAAACTTGTTTTTGATCAAACTTGTTTTTGCTTAATCAGATTAGTGTGTGTGTGTTGGCGTGTGTATGTGTGTGTGTGTGTGTGTGTGTGTGTGTGTGTGTGTGTTGTTTCTTCCATGCAGTCTCGCCCTGAATATTCTAATCTTCTTTTTTTTCTGCGCCCAAAACGGGCTCTAGTCCTAAAAGTTCTCGGAGAATGCCGAGAGCTGACTCCCCCTGGTGGTCAGGAGAAAGATTGCAGCTTTAATACATGAAGCATAGACTTCTATACAACCAGAGAGTCGCCCCCTGGTGGTCAGGAAAGAGAATGCAGCTTTAACACATGAAGCGTAGACTTCTATACAACCAGAGGAGTCGCCCCCTGGTGGTCAGGAGAGAGAATGCAGCTCTAACTTGTAAACCCGAGGTCCCCTGATCCATCACTGTGTGTGACAGTTAATTAAGTCGACTTGGTGGGTCCCTCCATTAAATCACCCTCGGCCCTTTTTAATTTGACGGGTCTTAAATATTTCATCGTCGTCGAGCTTTCCCGACGTTCGAGAAGTCGATGTCGTTGTTTATAACGTTCGGTGGCGGTGGTTTGAAACGAGGAAATGGCCTCAGACTTTGACCTTAAACTGAGGAACTAGCAACCGATGAGGAACGGAGACGCTTCCTGCAGAGCTCCGTCCACCTGCCCAGAATCATAATAATCATAATAATAATCATAATAATAATTGAATGATACCGGTGAGGTGAAGCTGGATGTTCCTGTATTGTTTCTCTGATCCAAAGCGCTGCATCTCATTAGCTTCTCTCACGAGGACGTTGATGTAATATTTGCTTTGTGTTGTCGTGCTGCTGCTCGTCTCCTCCAGGAGACACTTACCAGTAAACGTGAATATAATAATACTCCACCATCAGATAAAACAAGTATATTAAATCCATTAGTATAGATACCAGTGCCCTGGTTGATCGTTTCTTTTAAACAAGTGGGAAATAATATTCGCAGCCATTTTGGCTGATTGACGTTTTTTTCTCCACCTATTTTAACCCTTTTAAGTCCCGCCCCTCGACCGTGGATTGGCCAATCGGGTGTGTTCAGGCTTGTTTTCCGGACCGTGCCTTCCTGCCTCACGCTTTACGTTTTCTTTTCTTTTTAAATATATTCACTGCAACATTCAGTATTTTTTTCCCCGTTTATTGTTTTTTGTGCTTGTTTGTTGTCACTGAGCCCACACACATACACACACACACACACCAACACACACACATACACACACACACCAACACACACACATACACACACACACACACCAACACACACACATACACACACACACCAACACACACACATACACACACACACACACCAACACACACACATACACACACACACCAACACACACACATACACACACACATACACACACACTCACACACACTCACACACACCAAACTGCTGGCATCTCGGATGTGAAGACAGGAAGCGGCTGGAGGGAGTTCAAGTTGCACGAATGCCAAAATATATAAAAGGGGAGAAGAAGAAAAAGAAGAAGAAGAAGAAGAAGAAGAAGAAGAGCGAATGAGGCAGATTGAAGACAGATTTTGTTCTCCCTTTTTTAACTGTATTGTCATATATATATATATATAATATAGATACTGCAGAAGTGGGTTTCCAGAAAATAGCGATGACGTGTCTCTCTCTTTCTCCCCCTCCCTCTCCCTCTCCCTCCCTCTCTTTCTCTCTCTCCCTCTCTCTCCCTCTCTCTCTCTCTCTGAAGTGATAACAGCACTTGAGTCTCTCCCGCCACAAACAGATATTTCCTGTAAAGATGGAGCTCACAGATAGAGACACTGAGATAACACGAACACACACACACGCACACAGCAAACACACACACACACAGCAAACACACACACACACACAGCAAACACACACACACAGCACAAGACGCTTCACGGTACATCACGTCCATCTCATAACGATGTTTTAATGGAAACTCTTCTTCATCATCATCAACATCATCAACATCATCATCATCATCATCATCACTCTTCAGTTCCCTCTCGTCCCCCGACTTGTTTTTGTTTTTATTTTGTGAACAGTTTTTAAATTTAAAATGTTTAATGAAACTGAAACGACAGAAGAAATCCTGAACAGTCAGTTATTTAAGTCTGGTGACATTTGGAAAAGCTCTCTCTCTCTCTCTCTCTCTCTCCCTCTCTCCCTCCCCCCCCTCTCTCCCTCTCTCTCTCTCCCTCTCCCCTCCTCTCCCTCTCTCTCTCTCTCCCCTCCTCTCTCTCTCTCTCTCTCTCCTCTCTCTCTCTCTCTCCTTCTCCCCTCCTCTCTCTCTGTCTCTCTGTCTCTCCCCTCCTCTCTCTCTCTGTTTTTCTCCCCTGCTCTCTCTCTCTGTCTCTCCCTCTCCCCTCCTCTCGCTCTCTCTCTCTGTCTCTCTCTCTCGCTCCTCCCCCCCCCCCCCCCCTCCTCTCTGATGTGCTGAACAGAGCTGCTGGTTGTGTTGTTGTGTGTGGGGAATGCGGTGAGTGGGACTGACTAACTCCTGGAGTCAGATCTCTGGTCCGGAGGCCTCAACAAACGCCTCATTGTGGACTCGCTGATCTCACTTCTCCCCCCCCCCCCCCCCTCCCGGTGGTGCATGGCAGTGGGAGGCCGGCGGCGGCGCGGTGAGGTAGTTCAGGTTCTCGTCTGTGGGACCCGGTGGCCCGATGCGGACCAAAGCTCCGGCTCGCTGCGTGGACCCGACCGGCGGCTTGAAGAAAGGTAAAAGATGAAGCGACTGATGCGCGGGCGTCTACAGGCGTCTACAGGCGTCTACAGGCGTCTCTTCAGGCGTCTACAGGCGTCTTCAGGCGTCTACAGGCGTCTCTTCAGGCGTCTACAGGCGTCTACAGGCGTCTCTTCAGGCGTCTACAGGCGTCTACAGGCGTCTCTTCAGGCGTCTACAGGCGTCTTCAGGCGTCTACAGGCGTCTACAGGCGTCTATAGGCGTCTTCAGGCGTCTTCAGGCGTCTTCAAGCGTCTTCAGGCGTCTTCAGGCGTCTTCATGCGTCTTCAGGCGTCTTCAGGCGTCTACAGGCGTCTTCAGGCGTCTTCAGGCGTCTACAGGCGTCTCTTCAGGCGTCTACAGGCGTCTACAGGCGTCTACAGGCGTCTTCAGGCGTCTTCAGGCGTCTTCAGGCGTCTTCAGGCGTCTTCAGGCGTCTTCAGGCGTCTACAGGCGTCTTCAGGCGTCTTCAGGCGTCTACAGGCCTTCAGGCGTCTACAGGCGTCTACAGGCGTCTTCAGGCGTCTTCAGGCGTCTTCAGGCGTCTTCAGGCCTCTACAGGCGTCTACAGGCGTCTTCAGGCCTCTACAGGCGTCTACAGGCGTCTTCAGCATGAAGTGTTGTGTGTGTGAGAAGCTGAAGGTCGTGGGTTTTGTTCCTGTCGTGACCCGAGGTGTCTGCAGGTCGTGTGAGTGAGGCGTGAGGCGGCGTGATGACACGTCGGTGTTTATGGGGTTTATCTTAGTAACATTGAAAGTCGGGATGTCATTTATTTCAGGACTTTTTACCCTTTTTAGATCACATTTATGCCAAAATCCAACGTATCATATCGGGCATATCGTCAAATCATTTTCATGCAAAATCCAAATGTGTCTTTTCTCACATGGAAGAATGAAGTTTCTCTCGGAGGGTTTAACGTAGTTTTCAGGAAAAAAACAGTTGAGAAGAGTAGTTTTTACACTATACAACAATGATATAAATCATTTGTATAAATCAAACTGTATTTCAACCCGTGGTCGATAACAGAAGATAGAGGATCGAAATAAATACATATTTGAGTTATTGTTTATTTAAAAAATACATTTTTATTTAGAATTTTCAATAATAGAAATAACATAATACATATTTAATAAATGTTATAAGTGAAGCTAGAAGATAAAAATAAATAAATATATTATTTATTTTTAATTAAAAGAAAACGAAATTCTTTTGAATTCTAAATAAAAGAAATAATATTTTTTAAAGTATAAACATGTATATTAACTGTATTTCAATGTGTGGTCGAGAAGAGAAGCCAGAGGATAAAAATAACTAAATGTTTTATTTATTTTTTATTAAAAGAAAAACTAATTCTAGAGAGACGTGGAGTTCAGAGCGCTCTGCAGAGCCGATTGAAGCTGATTAAAATATAACACCACCTGCAGCGTGACAACGGAGGGGGGGGGGGGGTCGCACCTCCACAACGACTTCTCCCGCTTGTGACTCTTTTTGAAAAAAAAACGTGGTGCTGACAGAAAGTTCCCACGTGACCTGAATGCAGCACAGAGAGCGAAAGGGAGGGGTGGGTGCGGTGGGGGGGGGGGGCAGGAAGGACAGTGAACTCACCGCTGGAGGTGAAAGGTCAGCTCAGTGTGTGTGTATGGGGGGGGGGGGCTGTACGTGAGGATATGTCTGAGCGAGGGCCTCTGCCCCACCATTTCTTTTTAAAGACCAACACAATCTGCTGTTTATTTAGATTTTTTACCCTTTTTTCACTTATTTAAAAGATTAAAAAAGTGAGCACCTAGAGAGGAAACTTATCATTTTAATAATTCATAATTTATCTCTACTCAACTATATGGAGCATCCTATTTTAAAAGTTAGAACAAATTAGTTCAAACTTTTTTGAACGTCAAAGTCACTGAACTCATCCTCCATGGGAAACGGATTAGTTGTGTTTATTTTATTATTTTTATTCTCTTTCTCTCTTAATGGTGTTTCTTAAAATGTAATCAGATTACATGTGATTGCACAATCAGGCAAAATCACAAATGAAGTCTTGTTTAATTTTTTTATTTTATATTTAACCTCATCCAGTGGAGACGAGCAACGAAGTCACAAACTCAGAAGACACAGAGTGGACACACACTCACACACACACACTCACACACACTCACACACACACACACACACACACACACACACACACACTGATCCTCGAGGCATGAAAAGGGGTCTAATTGCATTTAGCTGGCGTTGAGCCGCTGTGGAATACTAATGTGTGTGTGAGGGGCTCCGAGTTGAAGCTGAATACCAGTTCCTCCCAGTTCCTCTGCCCGTCGCCATGGGAACCACCCAGCCTCCTCGGGCGGAATTCCCAGCAGGATTTTTTTTTTATAAAGTGCTTTACTGTATTTGTTTATTTGCCCTTCGTCCATCCAGCCATCCGCCCCGCAGAGCGGCGCCTCCCGCTGGGCGCTCCTGGCAGCCCAGAGCGACATGCCTCTCCCTCTCACACACACACACACACTCACACACGCGCACACACACACACACACATACTCACATACACACACTCTCACACACATACCATCCTGTCATAAAATAAAATGTCAGCCGGCTCAAAGAGGAGCGTGTTTGTTTCGGAGCGTTCGGGAATTCCAGTTCGGAGAGGAAGCCGGAGTCAAGTGCTGCCTTTAAATGTGTGTGTGTGTGGGGGGGGGGGGTACTCATGTCGGCCACTGGAGGCAGTAGTGCACCACGAGCGCCACGTGTTCGAATTATGACGGAAAGCGTTTGTGTTTTTCTTCTCGCCGAGATTTAATTTAGAAAATATTGATATTGTGTTTATATGTGCTCGCGGTGCCCTTCTGCCTCGTGTGGCAACACTTGGTATTACAACAACAAACGCTTAAACGACAAAGAATCCTATTTCTAAATTTGTAATTATTTTTTTCTGGAAGTTACTTAAAACCCTAATAAGTCTTGTCACTTGTTCTTAAGTGATGAATTATTAAAACTGTATTCATGAGGCGACGTCGGGTTTGTTCAGCGTGTTGATGTAAACATGTCAGCCCTTCAGGGTGTCCGTTGTTATCCGCTTGTAGGTGTGACTCATGACTGACGCCACACAATGCATCAACATAAACACAGCCTGACCCCACTTAACACTGCGTCTTTGTGTGTGTGTGCGTGTGTGCGTGTGTGTGTGTGTGTGTGTGTGTGTGTGTGTGTGTGTCTGTGTGCGTGTACGCGTGTTATTTTTTACACTAAATTCCGGATTTTCGTACTTTTTGTGTGACTTTTGAAGGTTGTTTGTGTTAAAGCGGCGAGACAATCCTCCCCCTGCTGTTTGTAACCTTTCACAATAAAATCCCTGGACATTTAATATTTACACAGTATTTTAGCGTTTTTGTATTGTTTATTTGGTGTTAAAGCCTTGAATCGTGTTTTAAAATACAATTTTAGTTAACTTTAATTTAAATTTTATACAAAAATAAAAGTAAAAGAATACTTTTATTTTTGTATAAAATGTAAATTAAAGTTAACTGAATCATTGCTGTGAACAACAATTGATGACAACAGACTTGATTCCTCTCGTTGTGAAATGAAACGATGTAAACCTGAATGACCGTGTTCCACTTCACCTCCTCTTCCTCTTCCTCTTCCTCAGCGTCTGATCAGGACGCGGCGGTGAGACTCGACCAGGAGCGAGCCGACATCGTCGCCAAGTATGACAAGGTGTGGTGAGCGCTTTACTCTGAAAACCCCCTCCTCACAGGTTCATCCTTTCACATTAAAGGTCGACTCGTAAAACTTTCCCCACTCGTCCATATCTGAGCAACTTGTGATTAATCTGGAATAAACGTCCAGAAACATGTTTATAAATCATAAAAGAGCCTGAGAAGCGCCACGTGTTTCTCTTAAAGGTACAGTACGTATAGTACAAGAGATGCTAACGGGTAATTTTGCATTCTTTTGACGAGCTATTTTCCCAAATTGTAAACTAATAAAGGCTAAAACATAATATTAAACTTCCTGTTTATATTCCCCCAAAAGCATTATGGGAATTAATAAGTATATTGCCCTTAAATCACTAAATCTGCACACACAAAATTCGCAATGATTTATGTTCCCCAAATGCATCATGGGAGACTCTTTTTTTCAACCTTTCCGTACTTTTGAGCTGTGAGCTTTTCTCTTCCTCACACACTCTTTGAGATCCTCTTCCTGCTGGTCGTTACACACACACACACACACACACACACACACATTGTGTCATTGGTCCATGATGGTGAATTAAGTCGACCCGGTTTCTCAGGCGGTGACGCAGGTGGGCGTCTGGCTGCTCATTTCACACCTGATGATCGCACACACACACACACACACACACACACATACACACACACACACACACACACACACACACTCCCCCAAGGGCGCCGGAGTCGCGCTCCCCTCCTCATGTCGCGGCCAATCAGAACGTGACTCTCTGCCCGTCACTGTTTGGGTTTAACTTGATTATTTTTTGGGTCAAATTATTATCTATGTTGTTGTTGTTGTTGTTGTTGTTGTTGTTGTTGTTGTTGTTGTTGTTGTTTCTTCAAATTAAATTATTTTAATCTTTTTTTAAAGGTCACATCATGATGTTGATGTCTTTTTTTACTTTATTCATTCAAAGTATAGTTTATTTAATTAAATATTGTTGTCGACTCACTTATTTAACTTTGCATGAACATGTAGTTTAAATCTTCTTCTCCGATGTTATTATATAAAGTACATAAAGTACATAAAGTATATAAAGTATAACGTTCAGACCTTCACTTCTTAAACACCTCCTCTCAGTCCTTCCTTATCACCAGCCGTAGGAGCTTTTAATTGTTTATATTCATGTTGTCTCCTCCTCCTCCTCCTCCTTCTCCTCCTTCTCCTCCTCCTCCTCTCCTCAGGGGAAGGAGGCCATCGTGGAGCCGTGGGAGGACACCAACTTCCACCTCTACAAGGTGGTGGACCGCTTCGGCTTCGTTCAGTAAGCACCTCCCCACCACAGCACCTCCTTATTGTTCATTATGACACCACAGCACCTCCTTATCATTCATTATGACACCACAGCACCTCCTTATCACTCATTATGACACCACAGCACCTCCTTATTGTTCATTATGACACCACAGCACCTCCTTATCATTCATTATGACACCACAGCACCTCCTTATCATTCATTATGACACCACAGCACCTCCTTATCATTCATTATGACACCACAGCACCTCCTTATCATTCATTTTGACACCACAGCACCTCCTTATCACTCATTATGACACCACAGCACCTCCTTATTGTTCATTATGACACCACAGCACCTCCTTATCATTCATTATGACACCACAGCACCTCCTTATTGTTCATTATGACACCACAGCACCTCCTTATCATTCATTATGACACCACAGCACCTCCTTATCATTCATTATGACACCACAGCACCTCCTTATTATTCATTATGACATCATAACCTTTATTATTTATGACATCATAACCTTTTTTATTCCTCCTCTCTTCCTCTCTCCTTCTCTCCTTCTCTTCCTCTCCTTGTCTCCTCGTCTCCTCAGTAAGAATGAACTCCCGTCCTCTGACTCGGTGGAGCAGAAGGTGAGTTGCTCCTCGTCTCTTCACCTGAAGTTCATTTAGATGTTTAAGTTTCGTAGTGAAACTTCTCCAGTCGGCTGAAAGTTGATGGAGAAGTCGGTTAAATTAAATGTTTATTTATTTTGTCTGTCAAATATTTCAAAATAAAAATACACATTTTCTTTCTGGGTTTACGTGATGTTTAAATACACAAAGCTGCTTTAAAGGGCTTTATTCATGAATGAGGTTATGAATGAATGAGGTGATTAATGGATGATGTTATTAATGAATGAGGTTATTAATTAATGAGGTCATTAATGAACTTGTGGTTCCTCCTTCAGCATAAGCTCTTGGAGATGGACCGGACGATGAAATGGCTGAAGATGATGAAGAGTTGGGACAAATACAAGAACAGCGACAAGGTGGGCCACAACAGACAGTGACAACAACTAGAAACACACGCACACACACACACACACACACACACACGAGCACGCACACACACACACACACACAGTGCGAGGTGATGTGTGGCAACAGATGCTCTCATTGACTCACCGGGGGCTAATTACTAAGGTTGATGCTGATCCCTGTGAGGTGAGGCCAGGTTGATGGAGTGTAGGACACACACACACACACACACACACGCACACACACACACACATGGATGACATTGAGTTTTACGAGTTCATTTTTCTTATATTATTGATCGCGCGGTGGATTATTAATTATTTATTTATTATTTAAATTATGGATTTTGCCACCAATCCGTCTCTCGACTGATAATATAATGTTTAATAAATAAAAGACAAATTAATAAAACTAAATAACACTTGTGATGATTTTTATTTTTTAAGATTAATAATAATAATTACGGCTTTAACATTACTCAAAATAACTCTTACGGTACTTTAATGGGACATTTAAAATAATTATTAATATGATTAAATGGGACAACCTCCTGACCCTCTGACCCCCTGACCTCTGACTCTTGACCTCTGACCCCTAACCTCCTGACCTCTGACCCCTGCCGATGCAGATGCTCCGGAGGGTCTACAAGGGAATCCCCCTGCAGCTCCGGGGGGAGGTCTGGTGTCTGCTGCTCGACATCCCCAAAGTGAAGGAGGAGAAGAAAGACTTCTACGAGGTACAGAGGAGGCCTGTCTGTCTGTCTGCCTGTCTGTCTGTCTGCCTGTCTGCCTGTCTGCCTGTCTGCCTTGTGACCTTCACTCTTGTGACCTTCTCTCTTGTTTCTCGTGACCTTCTCTCTTGTTTCTCGTGACCTTCTCTCTTGTGACCTTCTCTCTTGTTTCTCGCGACCTTGACCTTTGTTTCTCGTGACCTTGACCTTCTCTCTTGTTTCTCGTGACCTTCTCTCTTGTTTCTCGTGACCTTCTCTCTTGTTTCTCGTGACCTTCTCTCTTGTTTCTTGTGACCTTCTCTCTTGTTTCTCGTGACCTTGACCTTCTCTCTTGCTTCTCGTGACCTTCTCTCTTGTTTCTCGTGACCTTCTCTCTTGTTTCTCGTGACCTTGACCCTTGTTTCTCGTGACCTTCCCTCAGAACCTGAAGGCCAGGGCTCGCGGCGTCTCCCCCGACATCCGTCAGATCGACCTGGACGTGAACCGGACCTACAGAGACCACATCATGTTCATGACCCGCTACGACGTCAAGTACGCTAACAGTCATCGACCGTGTGATATGCGGGATTTGTTTTTTTTTTTAAGTTATGTTTATAGGGTTTTGAAAAAGTCATGATTTAGTATCTCAAAAAATATATATATTTAATTTTTAAATAGTCATTGCATAGAGTCTTGAAATAAAGTAAAATCATAGAATAGTAAATATATTAATATTTTTAAGCAATATATCTAAAATCTTACTGTGTGTGTGTATCAGGCAGCAGGCTCTCTTCCACGTCCTCACAGCCTACTCCATGTACAACACGGTGAGTCACACGCACACACACGCACGCACCCACCCACACACACACACACACACACACACTCACAGGTTGCCATGCTTATAAAATACAGGATCTCCAAAGATGTCCCAAAGGTTTCAGGTGTAACTCGGTGTGTGTGTGTGTGTGTGTGTGTGTGTGTGTGTGTGTGTGTGTGTGTGTGTGTGTGTGTGTGTGTAGGAGGTGGGCTACTGCCAGGGCATGAGTCAGATCACGGCTCTGCTGCTCATCTACATGAACGAGGAGGACGCCTTCTGGGCTCTGGTCAAGCTTCTGTCAGGGCCCAAGCACGCCATGCACGGTAAGACGCACGCCGCCTCCAGAGGTCTCCGCTTCTCAGAATGGATATATATGTATGTATATATATATATATATGTATATATATACATATGTGAAATATTTTTTCAGCCAAGTAAATGTATGCTTTAATCTCCCGTTCCCCCTGTAGTTCCTCTACGTGCCCCCAGGGGGCGCCTATAAATCTGTTGACTTTAAGAGAGACGTAGTGCGCATGAAGCTGGACGCACACTCAGCAGAAACACCGGCACGCAGAGCAGGAAGTCATCAATGATTATTAAGATCTGCTCCACTGATCGTCTCTTTCTCTTTCTCCTTCTCCTTCTCCTTTTCCCGCGTTAGGGTTTTTCATCCCCGGCTTCCCGAAGCTGATGCGCTTCCAGGAGCACCACGACTGCATCCTCAGGAAGACGATGCCCAAGCTGAAGCGCCACCTGGTGAGCGAAACAAGCGCGCCCTCCAACACCCGACCTCGAGGGGGAGGAGTCTACTGAAGGCTCTCTACTAAAGATAGGACCAACACGGAGAGGTCTCACTCCTTTCAAAAGAAGACTGCAGAAATATATATTCATCTAGATTCAAATCATACAGGAGGGAGAGAGACGGAGGGAGGGAGGGAGTGAGTGAGGGAGAGAGAGAGAGATAGAGAGAGAGAGAGTGATTGATTTTCAGAACTCAGCGTGGATTAAAATTTTAACACAAACAAGTTTCATGACTTTTGCAAAACTTTGGGGATTTTTTCGTGTATTTTTCCAGTTTTCTCATGACCGTCCGAACCCTGTAGATTATTATTGTTATTGTTGTTATTGTTATTGTGAAATGTTCATGCCTGTGTTGTGCTGCTGCAGGACGGCCAGGAGGTGTTGACCAGCCTCTACACCATGAAGTGGTTCTTCCAGTGCTTCCTGGACAGAGTGAGAAACACAAACTGCTGCTGTTGTTGTTGTTGTTTTGCACTTTATTACTATAATTACTATTATTACTACAATCACTTTATGTTGGACAAGAGCGAAACGGACGAAAAGAAATAAACTTTGTAATAAAAATAGTCATCTTATAGTCATCAGAGCCAAACCATGGATGTATTATTCTACCAACAACAACACACTGTATGGCGATAAACAACAAGACCTCTTGAGCTCCTCTTCCTCCTCTTCCTCCTCTCCCTGCAGACTCCCTTCACCCTCACCCTCAGGATCTGGGACATCTACATCTTGGAGGGCGAGCGCGTGCTGCCCACCATGTCCTACACCGTCCTCAAGCTGCACAAGAGTGAGTGGGCGGCACAGAAGTGCACCCGACGTCCTCAACACGGAGTCTTACCTGTGTGTGTGTGTGTGTGTGTGTGTGTGTGTGTGTGTGTGTGTGTGTGTGTGTGTGTGTGTGTGTGTGTGTGTGTGTGTGTGTGTGTGTGTGTGTGTGTGTGTGTGTGTGTGTGTGTGTGTGTGTGTGTGTGTGTGTGTGTGTGTGTGTGTGACAGAGCACCTGATGAAGCTGTCCATGGAGGAGCTGGTGGAGTTCCTGCAGGTGTCTCTGGCCAAAAACTTCTTCTTCGAGGACGACTTTGTGGTGGATCAGCTGCAGGCGTCCATGACGGAGCTCAGGAGGATGAAGCTGGAGCTGCCCGCCCCAGGTAACGTCCAGCACTGAGAGGGATTTATAGACTTTATATATATATATATATAATCATATATATATTTATACGGGGAACTTTAACTCTGCTGAAGCGAAACCACCAAAAAAACAATACACTGCTTTGTTTGCCTTTCACTACCAATAAAGAGTATTATTTATATTCTATTCATTATTTATTTATAAATTTATTTATTTATCATTATTTAAATACAGAAAAATGCCAATGTTCTAGCATTTTTTTTACATTAATAATAATAATAATAATAATAAAAACAATAATGTATTTAATTTATTTAGTGCTTTTTAAGGTACTTAAAGACACTTCTCATTATTATTTTTTAGTCATAATTGTTAAAACATTGTTGGGATGATTTAACTTTTCATATGCATCATTCTTTTATTTAACGATGATAATGATTTTTTTGTATTAAATGATTGTAAACCAAATATTAATAGAACCGCTTTTATCATGATTAGTTTTTGCAAGTTAAAAGAAATTATTATTATTACTTTGCTTACTCGTCAAAATTGTAAAATAATATAATAGAAAACACAAACAAACGCCCGTCTTCGTGTATTTTGCGTTCCCGTGTCTTCCTGCCGTCCTTTAGACGTTATCTCTCATGACGCTGTTTCTTCTCTTCTCCTCTTGTCTCCTCGTTAATCTTCCTTCTCTCCCTTCTTCTTCCGAACGGCCTTAGCCTACATCAACAAAAGTGTGGCCGTGAGTGCGGGCCGCTTTCCCTCCTACAACAGTAACCGGTGGGCTTTCCTGGCTGGTCTCCATGTCTCTGTCCCATCTGTCCCTCAGTCCGTCCGTCCGTCCTGTCTGTCGCCTGTCTGTCCAACAAGCACTCGGGTTATTTTTTATTTATTTCCTTCACAAACTTCGTCTTTTATCCCCCCACTTAATATTTCTAACTTAAGTTCGGATGCTTTGCTTCCGTGGCCGGCTCGCCTCTCGCTTTTCTTCTTTTTTTGATACCCTTTACTCGAGTGGTTTTAAAACTTCAGCTTTCAGTTTCAGACGACACTGTGCACCCTCTGGTGCTCAACTGAAGGTACTGCACGGTACTGTGAAGTTACGTTTGTTGGTTTGAAGGCTTATCGCAGTTTTATTATTTGTACGCCAACAATCAACAGCTGAACTGCACATTCACTTATTAATTACCTGGAGCTTATTTTAAAAACAGAGAAAAGTAGTTTTTCTTTAATTGTTTGAAGTGTACGAGGTACGAACTTCTCCACATTCAGTAGATGATAGTCTAAAAGAGTTAAGAGTACGCAGTATTTAGAGTATTTTCAACGCTTTACTGAAGCCGTTATCGGAGCCCCGTGTACCGAGAGGTTACACTTCCGTGTCTCGTGGGATCATACTTCCGTGTACCGTGAGTTTACACTTCCGTGAACTTACACTTCCGAGTACCGTGAGGTCAAACTTCCGTGTCTCGTGAGATCATACTTCCGTGTACTGTGAGTTTACACTTCCGTGTCTCATGAAATTAAAACTTCTGTGGTACTGTTAGGTCAAAATTCTGTGTACCGTGATGTTACACTTCCGTGTACCGTGAGCTTTACACTACCGTGTACCGTGAGTTTACACTTCTGTGTACCGTGAGATCAAACTTCCGTGTACCGTGAACTTACACTTCCGTGTACCGTGAGTTTACACTTCCGTGTACCGTGAGTTTACACTTCCGTGTCTCGTGAGATCAAACTTCCGTGTACTGAGAGTTTACACTCCCGTGTACTGTGAACTTACACTTCCATTTACCGTACGGTCAAACTTCCGTGTACCGTAATGTTACACTTCCGTGTACCGTGAGTTTACACTCCCGTGTACCGTGAATTTACACTTCCGAGTACCGTGAGATCAAACTTCCGTGTACCGTGAGGTTACACTACCGTGCACCCTGAGGTTACGCTGCTGCTTTTCTTTGTCTTGTGGCTTTGGAGAGAGCAGGTAACCGCTTCAGTTCTCAGCCGGCGAGGTCTGCAAGCTGCTGCAGCTGAATCCCCCGACCCTGAAGAAGTACAATCAACCCCACTTTCCATTTAAAGTGCAGGCTTCTATTTTTAAAGACGGGTTAACTTAATTCACTTTTTGTGGGTACGTTTGTCTGACTCAGTGTGAAGGGGGAGCCGGAGCCCACACGGCCGTCACAGCCGCCGTCTGTTCGCTTTCCTGCCCGCCGACAGGATAATGAGCCACTTTCCCAACACTGGAGGCTTTTGTTTCGCGTCTTCTTGTCTTCTTGCGCTCGCAGACGGTTGTCTGCGAGCGCAATCTGAATTCATAATTTGAAGTGGCTAAACTGTGAGAGACGATGGTAGGTTCTTTTTGCGGTTCGAAAACTTCACACCAGCTTCAGTTTGGGAGTCGCCCGGTTTACCAACCGCATCGCGGCGTAATCCAGTCTGAACCGACTGCAGCTGGACGGACCTGATGGGGAGCGCCGGTGTCTGGACTCAGTTCTCTTCCGTCCACTTCCGCAAAACAAATCCGCTCTAACAACACTCTTTGCAGTACTGCCGTTTCAATTTTAAATTAAATGGATTTTGTCCGATTGTGGTCAATGGATGAGTTAACCGGACGGACTCTGAAGTTGGTGAATTCACTTCCGATCAGTTTCCTCCCCGGTTCCCACAGAGCTTCATCCTGGTCCGACTCGTCTGCTCACGCTTTCCCTTCACAGTCCCCCGACGTCACCGCGGACGACCGCTTTGCTTATTTGTTGATGTAGAGCTTTAGCATCACTGTCTTCACAACTTGTAACATGTCTGAAGAAATGTGGCTTTACATGCTGGTTACATTTAGCATGGTTCATCAATCAAGAACTACTTCTGGAAGATCTTTCACGTCCGGAGTGCAGTTCGACACATGGGGACCGACTCATTCAGAGACCACTCGATCGACCGTCACGTCCTCACTGCGCCCCCTCTGGCAGGGCGGGGCAACGTTAATATCACTTTATGATTCCAGATGTTTTTTTTCCTTGTCCTTTGCTCTTTGTCTGTGAACTTCTCCTGTATCTGTTTGACCTCTCTATGGCAGTGGTGTTGCATGACTTCATGTCCCCGTCGTGACTTCCTCATCCGATGTGAATCAGCGCCACGCAAGTGTGTCAAACCATCACCGTCCGGTTCTGGTTCCCGATGGCGCTCTTAAGTTTCTTTCCACTGTTTTCCATCTTGCAGGTAAAGATGAGGAGTTGCCAAAGAAGCCTCTGGGGCAGCTTCCCCCCGAGCTGGCGGTGGGGAACCACCAGGCCAACGGTCAGAGCCACGCGGAGCCGGCGGAGCCTCCGAGGAACCCGATTCCCGAACCGGAGCGCCAGCGGGGGAGTCGCCCGGCCAGCCGGTCGCGCCGAAACTCGCTGGAGAAATCGATGCGCCACAAGGCCGAGAAGAGGGAAATGCGCTCCAGGGGATCCGGGGAGATCCCCGACGAGCAGAGGAAGTCGTCCACGACGCCGCCGTCGGCCGCCACCCCGACACCGCAGATCACAGGGGACCGAGGGAGGCACCACGGCCACGCCGCCGCCAACCAGAACTCCAACGCGGCCTCCAGCTCGCGCAGGGAGATCACGCCCCGGTGGTTCAAACCCTCCGACACCAAGCTGGAGGCGGTCAAGGCTGCGGCGCGGGAGGTGAGCGGAGGGGCGTCGCCGGCCCCTTCCAGCCCGGAAGACAGCGCGGCGCCCCGGCGCCGGCCAGCCTCCAAGGGCTCCTCGCCCGACACCAACCGCGGCTCCAACGCCTCGCAGTACGACAACGTACCCGGGCTGCAGGCGCCGGAGTTCGAGATCCTGGAGCTCGACAAACCTCCGTCCAGAATGAGGACCCCTCGCAGCGAGACGCCCGGCGGCGGGCCGGCCCTCCATCAGGGGAACGCCAGCTTGGCCGGGAGCGCCGGCTCCATCGCGTCGGGGCCCAGGGGCGTCAAACACCCTCTTCCTCCTGCGTTTGCCCACCACAGTCCAGGGGGGGTCCATGCAGGCTACCCTGGCAGCCAGTACAGCACCCCCCCGCAGCAGCTCTCCCCGGGAAGAACTCCCACCGAAGTCCCCGCCTCACACCCGGCACACCCGGGTCTGGACCCCAGGGGCGAGGAGAAACTCTACGTTCCGTCCTCTCGGTTCCCCCCATCCCCCGGTGCGGCGTTCGGGGAGCGAGCGTACGCCACCGCCCAGCGCCCAAACAGAGACTCCCCGGAGAAGGCGCTCGTGAACAACTCCTACGCCAGCTACCGCCGGCCGCCGCCGGCGAGCTCCAACCGGAGCGCCAGGCCCCCCCCGATGCATCTGGAGACCCACGGGGGCTCCACGCCCATCTACCTGCAGCAGCTCCACTCCGGCGCGCAGGTGTACGGGTTTGAGGGGCGGCAGCGGGGCGAGGCGGTGCCGCACTACCTGCCGGAAGGCGTCGGGCCCCGGCGGCCCGCGGACGTCGGGCTCCCGTGGGCGTCGGAGGACGGGGTGCCGCGCTCGCCCAGCTTCCAGCAGGCCCAGATGACGCCCGTCCAGGAGTTCTCGTTCCCGCCGAACCCCGACGGCGCGCTACACTACCGGACTCAGTTCCAGAAGCAACAGCCCCCTCAGCTGTTCGGAGGACCACACTACAGGCAGGAGGCGTTCGCCATGCAGGAGTCCATGCTGCTGTGATTGGACGATAGACAAGGCACTGTAAAAAACTAATAATTAAAAGAAAAGGGCGTAGTCACCGACACTGAGGTAACGAGGAGCGGGTTTTGTTCTTTGTGTGATCTTCTGACCACCAGCCTCCCAGGTTTCTACCGATCACTTTAAAAACTGACTGAAGATTTTATTTTATTTTTGGATTTAAAATCATTGACGAGAGGAGACTGTATATATATTAAAAAAAATATATATACATATATGTATATATACATGTGTGTATATATATATATATATATACATACATACATACATATATGTATTTATATTTATATATATAAATATAAATATATATATATATATATATAAATCTTTTAGAGTCTGACGTGTTCAGTGGATTCCTTTTCTTAATACGCTGAGTTGTTATCAGTAGCTGGGGGGAGGGGGGATTTATTTTCCGTCTTTATTTTATTTTTTTACATGTCATTTCTAGATATTTTACGTTAGAGATCGGTTTTACTCTTAATGCGGATATTATTTTTCAGAGAAAAGAATAGAAAAGTTTATTTTTTAATCTTCACTTTCCAGTTTTCGGGTATTTTTTTACTCCTTCCTGAAGAAACTGGCGTGAAATTCATCTCCCACAAAGTAAAATGATGATTTATTTTGGTTAAACTCAAACTGAGTACAGACTAAAAGGCATAGAGCTAATTTGCGAGGGCTAATAATATATAAATATATATATTTGGTTACTTTAAGCCAACATGCTAACGTGTGTTTAACTGCTGTACTGTTAGCTTCATGTTGAGCAGCCAGGCTGATGTGAACTAGTTTTATATAAGTTGCTTTTCTTATGTCTTATTATTCTCAACACTGTCATATCAACTACTGTTCAGCTGCTGACACACACACACACACACTACATTCCTTGGTATTATTCTACACACACGTCGCAGGTATTCTGTCCCATCACATTCCCTAAGTTATCTTTTTGTTAAAGGACTAACCGCAGGCCGCTCTGATACTTTGCTTAATAAAAAGAGGTGGGTGAAAGTGAAACTTTGACTTTGAGGTTTTCTTTCCAACGTTTTCTTTTGTTTTTGACTAATAAAAAAAAGGAGAAAAGGAAATGCGAGAATCAGCTGTTTCCTTGTTATGTCTTCAGGTTTCAGACTTTGTTATTTCTACCAAAGCATTCAAGTCAACGTCACCTTGAAGTCTGGGAAGTTGGGACGACTCCCCGGTCTCCAGAGTAACACAACAGCACCACCTTGTGGCCATTCTGTGAAACTACAGCCAATACATATTTATATTTCCCTTAAATATGAGCGAAGCTCTTAAAGAAAGCAATTATACAAGTTATAGTTGTCATCAATTAATCTGAAAAACAATTAGCTTGACGAATTGTTTACTTATTAATTGTAACCTTATTTATTGCATTTATACAATTATACAAATTATCATTTTTCAGAATTTATACACATCTGGACTCCACCTTCTAATCGGCGGCCTTCAGGCACACAAAGCTTTCGGGGCGCACAATGGATCTACGGCGGCTTACGGGGCACACAATGGTTCAGCGGCTGGTCAGTCGTGGGCCTTTTCCTCCGTGTTGCTCCACACCGGCCGGCGCTTCTCGATGAAGGCCCGGATCCCCTCCTGCCCGTCCATCAGCGCCAGGTTGTCCACCATGACCTTGGAGGCGGTGGCGTACGCCGTCTCGACCTTGAGCCATTTGTCTTTTGGAAAAAGAAAAAAAAAAGCTTTTATTGACTTTAAATTAATAGGAATATATTTTGTAAAATACATCAATAAAAATATGTACAAATATTATATGAGAATAAGAAATTCAGGAGTTTGAATGTTTAAATGTGTGATTTGGTTAAAGAAAATTTAACAAAACCTTTTATGGACTTTATGTTTTTGGAACAGTTTGAAGCTTTATTATTTATTATGCTGTTGATCACTTTCTATGGGATCAAAGAGCATCGTTCAGTAGATAACAATAAACTGAAAAAAAATAAAAAAATAAATAAGTTTCATATTTTAATAGTGTCAAATATGTAAAATAAATACAATTTCCCTTTGTCACTAAATGTAATCAAAATAATTCTGAGTGAATAATAATACAGTTAATAAATTTATTGATTGGTTCTATTGTCAAAATTTTTTAAACTTTCTCCAGTTGCAGGTGGAGCAACATTGAAATGTGTCCATAACTTCCATATTATTAAAGTAAATAACATCTAAGATGGAAAATGCTGCATTCTTTTTTTTCATATATTTTAATTGTATCCATAATTTATATACTTTATACTAGTATAATTCCATTTGTTTGGAAGAAATCATTAATAAATGTGGATTTACTGATGGTTAAATGAAAATATGAGGTTGTATTTAAGCCTCCTTTGGATGAAGAAGGCGTGACCTCTGACCTCTGGAAGGTGGCCTTGCCGAGGGCGACCACGGGCCGGCTGGCCTGACACACCCGGCGGGCGATGGCCAGCGTCTCCTCCTCCAGGCGCTCCTCCGGCACCACTCGGCTGATCAGGCCGTGCAGCAAAGCATTGTGGGCCGAGATGGGGGTGCCCGTTATCAGCATCTCCATGGCGACCTGATTAAAACAGATATAATGTTGTTTTCATTTATTGGTTTTGGACAAAAGTTTTCCTCAAGTTATTAATTTAATTATCTTTATTATTGTTCTTTGAATTGCAATTAGTATTGCCAATGCATATATATATATTAATATGCATATAGAAAAATATAGAAAAGTATAAATATATATATATATATATATATATATATATATATATGTATATACATTTATTTTTGTAAATAAATATTCGTATATATATATATATATATATATATATATATATATATATATGAAATATAAAAAAATATATATATAAAAAAAAATATATATATATATATAGATATACACATGTGTATATAAATATATTCTATAAATATATCCACAACATATATATATATATATATACACATACACACAAGTACATCTATATATAAATATTTTTAAATAGATATATATATATATATATATATATATATATATATATATATATATATATAAAAATACATTGTGCGGAAGTCAACGCTCACCTTCCGCGGCACCGCTCTGCCGATGGCCACCGCCGGCGTGGAGCAGAACAGACCGACGTTCACGCCCGGCGTGGCGAAGGTGGACATCTCCGTCGCCACGGCGACGTCACAGCTGGCGACGAGCTGGCAACCGGCCGCCGTGGCGACGCCGTTCACCATGGCGATCACCGGGACAGGTATGTCTTGAATCAGAGTCATCACCTGGAGACGAGAGTCACAGTGAGTGAGTGAGTCTGTGTGTGTATGTGTGTATGTGTGTGTGTGTGTGTGTGTGTGTGTGTGTGTGTGTGTGTGTGTGTGTGTGTGTATGTGTGTATGCGTGTATGTGTGTATGTGTTTATGTGTGTATGTGTTTGTGTGTGTGGGAAGATGAAGAAGACAGACTCACCTCTGCACAGGTGTGAAACACCTTGGTGTGATACTCTCGGCCCTGAGCGGACGTCAACTCCTTCAGGTTGTGACCAGAAGAAAACACCGGACCTCGAGCTGACACACACACACACACACACACACACACACACACACACACACACACACACACACACACACACACACGTACACGTACACGTATACACACACACACACACACACAGTTAAACCACCATATTTGTCTCTCTCACACACCTCATATGACACACACAAACAACAACAACAACAACAGATCACCATCTTTGCCTCTCTGTCACACACACACACACACCTGAGATGATGACCACCCTGAGCTCGCGCGGGTCCTCCAGCAGGTGTCCTCTGAGTGACTCCAGCATGGCCAGAGACAGAGCGTTCCTCCTGCGGGGGTCGTTCAGGATGATCCGCCTGCACACAACAGCCGTATGTTGTTGTTGTTGACATATTTATACATGTTAGTGTCACAGTTGGTCAAGTAGCAGCGAATTTGAATTATTTTACGTAATATTGTTTTTTTCATAATATATATATATATATATATATATATATATATATATATATATATATATATATATATATATATATATAGCTGTCAACACGTTATAAAGTGTTATATATCTGTATATTTAATGTAACTATCCAGCGAGGAGAATATTAAAACATGTTTTAACAGGAATGCCATGTTCCGTGAACGCCCCTCTGCGGTGGGTTAAAGTTCAGTTTGCTCCACTTTCACACCGTCCCGGTTAAACCCGGGTATCCGGTATGTTTCCGGTATCTTTCCGGTATGTTTCCGGTACCGAACCTGATTCCGTCGCTCTGCTGTCGCACCGTCAGCGGCTCCGGTTCCGCCCGGGAGCAGAACCGAGCCGCCCCGCCGAGCTGCGCCGCGCCGACGGCGCCGCGGAGCAGAGCGCGAGCCATGTTTGTTTGTTGTCCTCGTCACTTCACCTTAACGCTCACTTCCGGGTTGCGGCGATGACGTCACTGACACTTAAAGGAGACGTAAGGCGAACACGTCGATGACAAAATCAAAGTTCTTTAAATGTATTTATTATTTTGTATCGCTTTGTTATAGGAAATAAAATAGATTTAATGTCGGTATAAAATATATAAAACATTTGTTTTATTAAATACTAATAACAAATAAAATTCAGGAATCAATTCAATTTCAATAAATAGATTAAAAGTGAGTATTCAGCTATTAATTATTTTGTATTTATTTTATTTATGTACGCTGTTTCAAATATCCATTTTTTGGAATATTTATTTTATTCCATGTTAATATCCTGTGTGTTGGCGTCCCTGCAGAGCTCAAATATGTGGGAGCTGTTTGCTTAAAAAACAACGTAACAAAAAAATACTTAGGTGACAACAAACAACTCGTCTTTATTGATTTTAGAGGCAAATATTAGTGATTGAAATAGTTGCTATCTCTGTATTTTTACTTATAATGTATAATAAATGAGTCTCTGGACGCTGTGTGAACAAACCCTCTGCACAGAGCTTCATAATATATAGTTGTAGGAGGAGTTATCGTTTTATAGCGTAAAAACATGACCTCATAGATATCACCATGAAACTTTCTGTAATGTTATGTTTAAATATGCAAATGAGGCGTCATCTAACCATCACTTCCAGACGCAAACATGCATAAATGTGTGTATTCTGTGTTTTCCTTCCTCTACAGTCAGGAAGGCGACGGGTTGAAGAAGATAAACACATTAAAATCTCCTGAAAGACGAAGAGTTCAGACAAACATTCAGACCAAGAGATTTATTCCCCAACAGCAAAAGGCCCACGCGTTCACGATAATGAAGGAAAACGATCAGCTCCACCCTCAATCCACCAGGGGGCGCCGGGCCTCGCTTCAGGCCACGGCGTTGGCGTTCTGGCCCCCGTCGCTCGGCGTGAAGAACTGGACTTTGGGCGTGGCGGCGGCGGCGGCGAGCGCCGAGTTGTTGCGCCGCAGGCCGCTGGCCGCGCTCTTGCGCATGGAGTTGTTGCGCCGCATGGAGTTGCGCTTCCGCAGCGAGTTCTGGTGCGACAGCTCGCTCTTCTGCAGCGTCTGGATCAGGATGGACGGCTTCTCGTCCAACTCGCGGGCGCTGCAGCGCGGCGTGGTCACCTGGGCCACGGGGGTAAACACACACACAAATACACAGTTTATTATTTAAATGGCCTCGAGCAAATTGTGACAAATTATACACGTTTTTGAAATTAACTCGAAGACCTGGAATTTTATCTTGAGAATTTCCCATTTTCTTTTGAATTAATTTCAAAGACCAGGAAACTTATTTTGAAACTGGGAAATTTTCTAAATATTATTCCAGATCTTTGAATTAATTTCGAAGACGTAGAATCTTATTTTCCCATATTCAATGAACCAATTGAAGCTTTTGTTTTCATTTTTTTTATAACAGTAAAAACAAACAACAAATATTATCGCTTATTTAATAGTTGTTTATGCTCCTTTAAATTAATGTATGCGTCTGGAGAATAAAAATTAGTTAAAAGGGTTAAGATGATAAAATAAAAGCTTTAATTGGTTAATTGAAAAAGGGAAACTTTCAAAATAAGAGTCTTTAAATAAATGTCTGCGTCTGGAGAATAAAAAGGAGCGTAAACAACTATTAAATAAGCGATAACAAAAATAACAATAACATTTCTCTCACCTTGACGGTGTTGCCGAACTTGGAGTAGTCGGCGGAGTACACGCCCTCCTCCTCCGTTACTATGGGAACGAAGCGGTGGCCCCACTGGATCTCCTCGGAGACGTAGGAGGTCCGGGCCTGAGTGGTGATGCCGGTCGTCTCCACGACGCCCTCCAGGATCACGATGACCTCGAGGTCGCTGCACTGCAGCTCCATGGCGGAGAGGTCATACAGGGGGCTAATAACACATATTAATGTTAATAATGATGACCTCATGGCGGAGAGGTCATACAGGGGGCTAATAACACATATTAATATTAATATATAATAATAATAATGAATAAGTAATAATAAATAAGTAATAATAAATAAATAAATAATAATACTACATTAATAACTAATAATAAAGGCTGATACAGTTGAATAATAATAAAAAAAAAAATAAAAAAATAAAGGCTGACAGATCAGACAAACAATAGTTAACAGAAATGAGAACAATGAGTCCACCTTTCTTTGTCGATGACGTGGCAGATGATGAGCGGCGCCAGGAGGAAGAGGCTGTTGCTCGCCACGGCCGTCTCCGTGGGAACGTCGATCTGGTGGATGGGGATGATCTCGCCCTCCGGCGTGGTCGTCTTCCTCACCACCTGCACACACGCCAGGATTTATTGTTTTCTATCTCTGGGATTTTCCATTTTTTTTTGCGTAAATTTACAATTTAAATGCCATAAATGTATCTCTTTAATCTTAGAAATAAAAAAATTAAAAATTGCAGAAATGTACAATTTGAATCTCAGAAATCTCTTTAAACCCAGAAATTATCCAAGTTTTTTCTCGTAAACTTAAGATTTAAATCTCATATATTCACCATTTAAATCTTTTAAATTCACCATTTAAATCTCATAAATTCACAATTAAAATCTCATAAATTCACTATTAAAATCTCATGAATTCACTATTTAACCAGGTGCACCGCTCACCTGCAGCCTGACGGTGGCGCCGATGATCATGCTCTTCCGGAGGTCCCCGATGCGGATCATGAAGCAGAGGCAGTTGTTCCTCACGGCGATGACGGCGTGCCGGCTGAAGATCAGCGTTTCCGCTCGCCGGTTGGACTGAGCCGTCTTCATGAATATACAACCTGAGTATATACATATATAAATATATAAATATATTTATACATAATATAAATATAAATGAATATACTCTGATGAATATTAGTACGTCTAAAATCTATTAATTTATCGTTGACGAGAGTAATTTTGATTATTTGTGCCAAATGTTTATGATGCTTCATGAACAGGTTATTGGACTGAATAAAAACAGAGCAGTGCATTGTGGGAGTTGGAGTTCTATCCCGTTTTTTAACGGTCAAGACTCAAACTGGCCAGATTCCCTACTTACATTTTTATTTAAATATATATATTTAATGCCAGTTGATTTCTTCTTTTTTATTATTAAAACTGATTTAAATTAGTATATTTCCATTGTTTGATACTTTATACTTAAAGTACTTTATTTGACGCCTTTAGTTACTTTGCAGATTCAGATTACATTACATTTCTACTTTATTCGTCCGCTAAATATACAATTAAATTAAATTAAATAGCGGGGCGTGTTACATTTAAGAATTGAAATAATAATAAAGGAAATTAAAATATTATTTTTTTAAATAGCGGAATATTACATTTAAGAATAAAAAATAAAAATAAATGATATGTAAAAAAAATAAAAGAAATAGCGGAATATTAAATATATTAATTTGACTAATAATAAAAGGAAATTAAAATGTTAAAAATTAAAAAAAATAATTAAAGTGTATAACAAATTATATAAATGATCAACACAGAATATTGATCACCACATGAATGCCAACGTGTTATTGTGATGTCATGTTGTCTTCACCCAGCATCACGGCGTTGATGATGAGGCCGATGATGTTCTGCATGATGAGGACCGTGATGGCGGTCGGACAGTGTTCCGTTATCATCCGTCCCCCGAAGCCGATGGTCACCTGGACCTCGATGGAGAAGAGGAAGGCCGAGATGAAGGACCTGGAGGGGGGGGGGGGGTCAGAGGTCATCAGGAACCAACTAATTACAACTTTAATCAAGGAGAATATCCAAGGTTCATTCACGATACTTTACGACTTTAATCTCGTAGATTCAGAGAATATCCACGATTTATTATCCAACTTTACGATTTAATCTTATAGAATCCACGACAGAGGAAAGGATGGAGGAAAGGAAAGAAGGAAAGACTGAAGGAAGGAGAAAGGAAGGAAGGAAGAAGGACAGACAGAAGGAAAGAAAGAAGGGAGGGCGGAAGGAAGTGATGAGAAAGAAAGGAAGGACGGAAAAGGAAAGAAGGAATGAAGGAGAGAAAAAGACAGGAAGGAAAAGGATGGATGGACGGAAACAAGGAAGTATAAATTAAGAAAAGACAAAGGAAGGAAGGAAGGAAGGAAGGAAGGAAGGAAGGAGATTAAGAGGGAGGTACCAAACTCTTCCCCTCCTACAATCTTTACTTAATTCCCTCTGAAAGGAGTGGAAGAAGCTCCTTGGCTTCCTCTCCTCCTCCTCCTCTTCCTCCACCTAAATGCAAAAATGGAAGAAGAAGAAGTGAAGAAGAAGAGGGGGAAGAGGAGGAAGAGGAGGGTGGGAGGTGCGCGTGGATGAACAGAAAGAAGACACAAAGAAAGTGACACCTTCCCCCCCAAGTCTCATCAAACACGCGCGCGCGCTCCGTCCTACTTGACGTTGGTGACGCAGTAGGTCTTGTTGGACCAGGCCCGGTCCGGGTCCGGGTCCAGGTCCAGGTCCCGGGAGTCCAGGTCCCCGTGCGCGAAGGCCACGAGCCACCAGCTCATGGCGAACAGCAGCCAGCTGCTCACGAAGGTGGTGGTGAAGATGACGAGCGTGAAGCGCCAGCGCAGGTCCACCAGCGTGGTGAACACGTCCTGCAGGAAGCGGCCCTGCTCGCGGATGTTCTTGTGCGCGAGGTTGCACGCGCCGTTTTTGGCGATGAAGCGCGCCTTGTTCACGCGGTCCCGGAACACCGGCTTACGGGGCAACCGGGAGGCGAGGCCCGGGAGACCGAACTCCTCCGGGATGATGCTCTTCCGCGCCAACATCTCGGAGAAGAAAGAAGGAAAGAAAGAGTGGAACCAAACTTCCTTTTGGGGTCTTCAGTGCGTCTTTACGCGCGGATGGAACATGTCCGCGTGCACGCGCGAGGAAGGGGGGAAGAGGAGGGGGGTTACAGGCGCGCGGGCTCGTTCCCTTCTGTGAACATGAGGAGGATGTGGTCCGTCTCCTCTCCTCCCGGGGACTAGTCCTCACGTCCAGAGCCCGGACCCGCTTCAAAGGGACGTTCAGGGACCCTCGGAAAACACCGAACGCACCGAATCAGTGAACAGAAACTTTTTTTTCTGCGGCGTTAAATAAAGTTTTTGAAATAAAGCTCCTCAATTATTCATGTCAGATGATCAAATTAAGTTGTTTTAAGTTACTTTGGACTGTTTTCATCCACATACATGCATTAAAAACTCGAGGTGATTTTAATGCATCCAAATAAAAGTATTGTTCCCTAAATGTGCTACAGGTGAACTGTTGTTATATTATTATAGTTAAATAGGCTCTTCTGTGTCTAATTGAGATATTAATGAAACTTTACAGTCTTACAGGATCTTATCATCAACTCCTGAACACATCAACACATTTTATTGCCTGTGAAATATTAATTAAAAGCAGCAATTTTACATTTCTCTTTTTAATTACAGGTTCAAGTCGAAGTTTCTACTTTACAGATCATCAGGAGCAATTTTACAATAAATAACGGTGTAAATAATAGAGAAGTGTATATATTAGACAAGATATATAAATAATATCACGAGTCCTCAACTAATTATGGTTTTATATAATTATACATGTAGACCGACTTTGTAAATGAATATAACAATATAGGTCAAATGAGACAAACATTTTGATTTTGTTTATGCTGCTGTTTCCTTTCTGTAATAGATAAATACAAACGTTTAATTAAATATATATATTCAAAAACATATATAATAAAGTTGCTTTTTGAGATATTTATTCACATAAACTGGAGGTAATTTATTTAAATTTAATTCCTAAACCGGATGATTTATAATAGACTGTGGCACTTCGCCACTAGGCGGCGCCATTGAGCAACACATCGGAGTGGGTGAGGTTTATTGAGAAATAAAAAGTCTCATTTCACTCAAAAAAACATTTTATTGTCATTTCAAGAGTACAAAAAAAATCCGGCACACAATAATAATAATAATAATAATAATATTAATAAGTGATGTATGTTTAAAAATTCTTGGATATACAGAATGTACACAAACACACATTAATACAAACAAATCAAAATGATATCTGTTCAAGTTCAAGAAGTCTGACCGTGTGTGTGTGTGTGTGTGTTTGTGTGTGTGTGTGATGTTCACTCGGTGTTTCATGCATTTAACAGTCAACGTCAACCGTTAATTAATTAATTAAGTTACATCAGTTCTCCAAAAGTTAAATATAATTAAATGTATTACATTTAAAAGTCAACACACACACACACACACACACACACAGTAAAACAAATAAGATTTATGAAACTTTTAAAGATCTCCTCTAAAAGCTACGCTAGTATAATCAACTGTAATTACACAAAAGGAAGACAGCGCCGCCTAGTGGAGACGAGTGGAAACAGCTTTAGTTTAATTTGCAGTTTTTACTTTTAGTTCAACATTTGTAAACTAATAACTTCATATAAATATTAACTGGGAGTATAAATATGACCCTTTAGATCCAGGCTAGCAGTTTCCACCCAGATCTAGTGTTTGTGCTAAGCTAAGGTAGCGAGCGAGAGTGATGTCACGTGACATGCTGCTAATGGTTTGCATAGACCAATCAGAGCCCTCGGTTGGCAATAAAGATCATTGTAGTTAATTGAAACTCTAATTAAAAGCTAAAAGCCTTTTTTTCTAAAGGCTAAACATCTTTTAAAGACTTTTACAATGTTTTTTGGGGTGTAAAAGCACAAATATTCAACAGGTTCAGTTTGTTCTTGTTTCCGAAACTAATAAAGTACAACACATAATAATAATAATAATCTACAACAACCTTAAAGCCCTTTTTAGTTTAAAATGCAAACATTTACAGAAACTAGAAGCATTCCTAAAATCACATATTTACACATTTCAGTGGGAAATAATAATATTTATTTATGTTCATGAAGAAAAACACAAATGTGTATTTTTCAGTCAGAACAACAATGTGACTTAAATCTCAGATAATTTCATTTATTGTGAGTTTATGACTTTCTAACCTCAAGAGAATATTTTAGGATTAATCTCTGATAAATAAACCACGTCATCTGAGACATCGAGTTATTCTGTGATGGATTATATTTATAATTCTGGGCCTAAAATCGCCCGAAAAAAAGAAAAGAAAAAAGAAGCTTGTTGTTATAAAACTCTTTCAAAGCAGGCGACAAAAATATCAGTAAATCCTGCGTGTGGATTTTCTTTGTCCCAGAATCCGTGACTCGGAGGTTCGTGGTTTCGAGGAACAGCTGCAGAGTGAGACCTCCCTTCTACACAAAGAGTTAAAAAGTCTCAAATCTGAGATTCTGGTATCAAAACGATCAGGAAGAGCCTCCGTACAAAAGTTTATAAATACAATTCATTATTATCACGAAATACACAAAAATAAAGTTAATACATGTTTTAAACAAGATGATTAAAGACTTTGTAAAGGAACTAAAATCTAGTTTGACACCTGAAGTCTTATTTTGAAAAGTCGGGGTATCCTGTGTTCCTCTGATTGTAAATGTTGTTTTAGGAAATCAGATTAGATTCAAACACGAGAGATTTAAGGCCATAAAATATAAGTTTAAAGTTCAAGTTCCAATATATTTATGAACTGGTGATCGATAAAGTTTATTCAAGACGCACATGAGGGGCTCAATGTGGTCGTGTCACGAAGGAAGAGGAAGAGGAGGAGGAGGAGGAGGAGGAGGAGGAAGAAGAGGAAAAGGAAGAGGAAGAGGAGGTCTACATGTCGGCCCTGACGAAGGAGGCGAACATGCCGTCCTCCTGCTCCAGGAGCGTCTCTGGCTTGTCGTACTCCAGGATGTTCCCCCTCTTCATCACGATGACGAGGTCGGCCGTCAGGATGGTGTGAACGCGGTGCTGCGGGCGGAGAGAGAGAGGATGAACGACGGAAGCATGAAGAAGAAGAAGAAGAAGAAGAAGAAGAAGAAGAAGAAGAAGAAGAAGAAGAAGAAGAAGAAGAAGAAGAAGAAGAGCGGCGGGAGTTTACCAAGCGGGCTGTCGGCGGCAGAACGGACTCCAGAAAAAAAGAGGAAACAGGAAACAGGAAACAGGAAGGAGGAGGAAGGAGGCAGGAGGCAGGAGGCAGGAGCTCTACTTGTGAGTCCTCACTAAGACACTGAAGAGGCTTTCCTCCTGCGCCAGCAGGTTGGGACCCGAGTCGCTCTCCACCAGGAGCCCCGAGGAGAACACCAGCACCTGCGCGGCGTCCAGGATGGTGGACACGCGGTGCTGGGAGTTTAGTGAGTAAAAGGGAACGAAAAGGTTCAGGAAAAGGAAAAGTGAAGGAAACAAAGGAAACAAAGGAATCGAGCCCCACGCCCGGGTTCTGGTTCCGGTTCCATCAACAGGACCCAGACCGGCTCCGGACCGGAGGACTTACCGCGATCGTGACCACCGTTCGGTCGGCGAACGCCGTCATCACGACTTTCTGGAGGATGTTCTCCTGAGGGAGGAAAAGAGAAAAAGAGATTATCAAGAGGAAGACGTGTTATTTAAAAAGAGAACGCTTTAATTATAGAAACATTCACATCAAAGTACACTTTACATCATCTAGTCTACGCTTCATGTGTTAACGCTGCATTCTCTCTCCTGACCACCAGGGGGCGACTCCTCTGGGTGTATTCCGTTGTTTCGACTTTAAAGTAACATACACACACACACACACACACACACACACACACCGTTGCCATGTCGATGGAGGCCGTGGCCTCGTCCATGATGAGGATGCTGCTCTTCCTCACGAAGGCGCGGGCCAGACAGAAGAGCTGCCGCTGGCCGAGGCTGAAGTTCTCTCCTCCTTCGGTGACCACGGCGTCTGAGGGAGGCGGAGGCGTTGAGGAACCAGACGCTCACCACCATTTAAATATAATATGTTGTGTTATTCACCGAGTCCTCCGGGCAGCGCCTTCACCATGTTCTTCAGCTGGGCGATCTCTAGCGCCTCCCACAGGCGGTCGTCGGTACACGTCCTCTCGGGGTCGAGATTAAACCTGCAGAGGGGATAGAGCTGCTTATTCATACATATATATATATATATATATATATATATATATATATATATATATATATATATATATATAATATAATATAACTAAAATATATTAAAGACATAATTAAAATATAACTAAAATATAATTACAAAATATTAAAATATAACTAAAATATAATTGAAATATATACTAAAATATAGTTAAAATAAAAGTTAAATATATAAAATATATAATTAAAATGTTATTAATATATAACAAAAATATAAAAAATGTAAAACAAAAACAGATGAATTAGATTAGAGAGTTAAGAGAGGTCAGGAGGGTTTATTCTAAAGAGGTCGTTAAGGTCGTTAAGGTCGTTAAGGTCGTTAAGCGTGACGCCTCATTTCATTCGTTGTTTATTTCCAACATTAAGTGTCTCTTGATTCTGTGTGAGGGACACATCTAAGACAACAGTGTGAATCCGCCCCCCGAGGCCCACGTTCACATAAACAAGAACCGGTGGAGACACACACACACACACACACACACACACACACACACACACACACACATATACACACTTATGTAGGGCAACATGTCTGTCCAAACAAACAGCACTTGCTCTTTTGTCTCTTATAACAAACACAGAGTCGCTGCATCGGCCGGTAACACAAACACACCGAGGTTACGAGTGTGTGAGAGGCGAGAGGAGGCGAGAGGAGGCGAGGGGAGAGGAGGCGAGGAGACGGAGGACGACCTCCTCGGTCCCGTGACGTGCGAGACCAAAGTCAGATGGGGTCCAAGCCAGAGTTCCCACTGGGTTTCAACTGCTCACCCCGCAGCTGGCCGAGTGTCGTCATGTGACACCGGGCCTCTCGGGACCGTTAGTCCGCTGCAGTCATTCAAAAACACCTGGGGACCTTTACTTTGGCGGGGTGATTGGGGTCAGGGTTACCTGATGGAGCCACTGAACAACACGGGGTCCTGCAGGATGATGGAGAGTCTGGAGCGGAGCGTCTGCAGGGGCAGTTTACAGATGTCGATCCCGTCGATGACGATCTGCCCTGCAGCGACACGTCACACGATTAGTATCGTTATTATTGACGTAACCACGGCAACAATACAAAAGAAACGAGGCAACAAAGAAACGGAAGCGAGAAGCGAGTTCCTTGAAGCAGAGCGGCCCCTGATCGCTCGCTCCGTGTTTCCACGAAGCCTCTTGGGGAGACGGGTGTTTTCACTCGCTTTGTCCAAACAAGCCCAACTCAAGAGGGCCGAGTTTGTTTAACGCTTTCTTTTGGACGGATAATGGAGTCGTTGCTTCAGTGTGTGCGTGTGTGTGTGGGTGTGTGTGGGGGGGGGCACTCACTGTTCTTTTCATTTGCTATTTTTAAACACCATTTTAATTCGTCCCCACAACCTCAAACTCCTCCACTCTGCAGCGTCTTGAATAAACATTTTTTTCCCATGGAGAACAACGTTATATTTGAGTTATATTTATGTTATATTTTGTCAAATTTTATTTACACTTAAATTATATTGTTTTCATATTTAGCTATTTAGCTATATTTTACTTATATGTTATTTATATTTTATCACATTTTAGTTAGATTTAAGTTCTGGTTTTGTAATATATTTCTAATTTGTAATTTTACTTTTAATTGTAGTTACAGTTTAGTTATGTATTAATTATATTTTAATTCTATTTTTGATATACTTTTTATATTTTATTTTATTTAAATTAAATATTAATTATATTTTCGTTATATTTAAATTATAATTTAGTTATATTTTTGGGGTACATGAAACCCAGAGCGCTGTCCCTTCAGCTGTTATTCCACTTCTTTATAAGGAAACGCTGCAGACACACGAGTTGAATGAAAAGCCTGCCCCAGCTGTGTGTGTGTGTGTGTGTGTGTGTGTGTGTGTGTGCGTATGGAAACTGTGACTGTAATCTCCTCTGTGTCCTCTCTATCTGTCCCGGTGAAGTCGTCTTCTCTCGGAGTGAAAACAGAACGTCCCGATTCGCTTTTTCCAAATCCAATAAATAAGAAATAAACAGAAGACGCTTTTACGAGCCGGGAGGACACGAGAGAGCCGGAGCCTCCAGGACGTCACGTGTTATGTCCTCGGCTTCACGTCCACTTCAGGTCCTCCGTCAGGTATTTCAGGGGGAAGCGTTTAAATAAACACGTTCCCAACTTCCCCGTACTTCTGAAGAGGAGACGGACCCCGGGACCACGTCTCACCAACAAGGAGACGATGAAGGTTTACATCTTGAATGATGAAGAGTGTGTACTGCATTCATTTGGCATCACGCATTGGGGATAAACTACAGTTTAATACATATTAATATAAATCGTGCTTTTATTTTGGCGGTGTGAAAAAGAAGTTAAGAGTGTCTTCGAGTCGCAAAACGGAAAGAGCGGAACAACTTTATATTGCCACTTTCAAAGAAAACTAATATATAGCTTTTCTATGAACAAATATATATATATATATATATATATATATATATATATATATATATATATATATATATATATATATATATATTTTCTTCTCCTTTATCTAGAAGTGGATCAGAGGAAGTTGTTTGGGGGTTAAAGGAAAACTCAAAGAATCAACCAGGAGGGGAAAAGTTCCCAAACATTATCTTAAGAATCACTAATGAGACGTAAACACACTCGAGAGAGAGAGAGAGAGAGAGAGAGAGAGAGATACATCAAAGGAAGGAAGGAATGAGAAAGAAAGGAATAAAGGATGAAAAAAGAAAGGAAGGAGAAAGGAGGGAAGGAAAAGGAAGGAAGGATTAAGAAAGGACTGAAGGAAGAAGAAAGAATGGAAGAGAAAGGGAAGGAGAACAAATGGAAAAGCAAGGAAGGAAGGAAGGAAGGAAGGGAGGGAGAGAGAGAAAGAGAGAGAGATAGAGGGAGAGGCCTCACCTTCAAAGATGTCCACCATGTTGAAGAAGGCCAGCGACAGGGAGGACTTCCCGCTGCCGGTGCGGCCGCAGATCCCCACCTGTGTGTGGGGGGGGGGGGGGGGGTCAATAAGCTCCAGGTGACACCGCCCTGACACATGGCACACCTCCGTGCCGCCGGCCCACGCCGCTGTGCCACCTCTCCGTTTCTCTCCCCCAGGTGTGACTCACCTTCTGGCCCGGCTCGATGGACATGTTCACGTGCTTCAGCACCGGCTTCAGGTTCGGGTCGTAGCGCACGCACAGGTCCTGGATCTTGATCTCGCCGCTCTGGGGCCAATCGTCAGGCACCTGGGAGGCGTCTGGGGGGTCATCAGTTAGGGGAGGCTGTGTGCACAGTATGGACCGTATGGACCGCGTCATAACACCGAGGCTCCAGCTGACAGCCTCAACGTGTTATTACAACAGCCTCAACGTGTTATTACAACAGCCTCAACGTGTTATTACAACAGCCTCAACGTGTTATTACATAAGAGCCTCAACGTGTTATTACAACAGCCTCAACGTGTTATTACATAAGAGCCTCAACGTGTTATTACAACAG
Source organism: Liparis tanakae (assembly GCA_036178185.1). Lineage (NCBI taxonomy): Eukaryota > Metazoa > Chordata > Actinopteri > Perciformes > Liparidae > Liparis > Liparis tanakae. Next base: position 1,408,816 of record CM070089.1, read on the forward strand.
CCTCAACGTGTTATTACAACAGCCTCAACGTGTTATTACAACAGCCTCAACGTGTTATTACATAAGAGCCTCAACGTGTTATTACATAAGAGCCTCAACGTGTTATTACAACAGCCTCAACGTGTTATTACAACAGCCTCAACGTGTTATTACAACAGCCTCAACGTGTTATTACAACAGCCTCAACGTGTTATTACACAACATCTCCAACACGTGAGCGACAGACTAACGCACCCTGATTAC
>CM070089.1:1414058-1421558 GCA_036178185.1 Liparis tanakae
GGACACCATGAGGAAGACCATGAAGAACCCGCCAGAGGACAGGTAGCACCAGCACACCTGAGGAGGAGAAGAGGATTGAGTATTGTTACTCGCAGCTGCGACAGCATGTGGCGCGTACTGTTTTATATATGTGTAAAAACCACCAGGGGGCGACTCCTCTGGTTGTATAGAAGTCTATGAGAGCTAGTTTAGAGCTGATATGACGGTAGTAATACGTATTAATATTAACATGTATTTCTGTGCAGTACGGATAGCTTACCCTCCACGGGATCTTTGATCTTCTGTTAGTGGTTGTTGACATGTTGTCATCATCTTCTTCCTCCTCTTCTTCCTCTGATGGGACAAGAATCGTGTCTTAAATATGACATTTGACTCACTGAAACATACCATGATATAAACTTTATCGTGGTGGATCCTTTACCTTCGTCCTCGTCGTCCATCTGGTTCTTGGCCTCTCTGGAGTAGAACGCTCTCCTCAGAGTTTTCCTCTCCAGTGTGGTTTGACTGTCCTGCTGTACGTCCTTCATTTAGAGACACACATTTATTTATTACAGTAAATTTAAAATACATTTTAAAACTATTTTTCAAAACATGTTAACATATTTCTTAATTTTCTTTCATTGTTTTTATTTTTTACTGTCTTTTCTTTCTTTCAGTCATTTATTTACTTAAATTATTTATTGAATTGTATTAAATGTATTTATTTAATTTATTTAATGTATTTAATTTATTTAATTAATTTAATTAATTTAATGTATTTAAATTATTTAATTAATTTAATGTATTTAATTTATTTAATTTATTTTAATTTGAATGTCAATTCATTTTATAATTATCAGTCTATATATTTTTTTCTTCCCTTCAATTCGTCACATTTTCCCCTGTTCATTTGTTATTGATTCCAATGCACACGTTTAATACAAGCCAATAAGACGCAGTCTTCATCCAGGTGTCAGGTGTCAGGTGTCAGGTGTCAGGTGTCAGGTGTCAGGTGTCAGGTGTCAGGTGCTCACCTTCTCCAGGCCGTGGTCCTGTCGGTTCATCAGCGTCTTCCAGTGGTCGTACAGCTCGATGTCGTGGGTCTGGATGTCCTTCAGGGTCCCCTCCCTCAGCACGGAGCCGTCCTTCATGGCGATGATCTGTTCACACGGAGACACCAGTTGAGGCTTCCTCTCCTGCACATGGCCTTAAACTAGAGTGTGTATATATATATATATATATATATATATATATATATATATATATATATATATATATGTGTGTGTTTGTTCTGACCCAGTCGGCATGGATGAGGTACTGAAGTTTATGGGTCACCAGGACGACGGTCCGTTTGTCGTCCTGCAGGAACTTGAGGATTCCCTCCTGCATCAGGTGATCACTGAGGTGGATGTCCAGCGCAGAGAAGGGATCGTCCTACGAGGAGGAGGAGGAGGAGGAGGAGGAGGAGGAGAAGAAGTTTAAGGAGTGAAGGAAGCCAGAGAGTCTGAAGTACTCTGTGAGAGGTTGACGTGACCCGTGAGCGTCTTCTGCTCCGCTTGGGATCATTTGATGTCTTTTATTGTGATGACGCATAATTCAATCCTGATCAGATACGAGAAGATGTCAACAAAGAGGACCAGAGGACCAGAGGACCAGAGGACCAGAAGACCAGAGGACCAGAGGACCAGAGGACCAGAGGACCAGAAGACCAGAGGACCAGAGGACCAGAGGACCAGAGGACCAGAGGACCACTCCGGACGTCACGCAGCGAGGAACGAGGCCAAAGATAAACACATGACGGCTGAGGAGCCGCCGCCCCACGGCGTACAGAGAGAGTGCTGCTTTCAATTCAGCTGCAAGAACATAGTTATAACAGAGAGAGAGAGAGAGAGAGAGAGAGAGAGAGAGAGAGAGAGAGATTTGGACGTCTGTCCCGCTGCTCACCAGGAAGACGATGTTGGTGTTCTGGTAGAGCGCTCTGGCCACGCAGATCCTCTGTCTCTGGCCGCCACTCAGGTTGATGCCCTGAACACAGGAGCAGCGGGTCAGAGCCCAGGGCTTTTATTGTGAAAGGGGAGAACGGAAGGAGCGGCCATCTGGCCTCCTCTTTTTGTCGAGATTGAAAAGATTAATAAAGCTCAGAATAAAAAATTAAAAACTGATTTATTGCTTAATTAATCTTCTTTTTTTATGTATTCAGTTTTATTTAATTTTAAAAAAAGGTACACACACACAAACAATTCTTCAATACTGTGACTTTATGATGTTTGGTCCACTGTGTTGTCGTCTTATAGGTGTTATTGTTTTTTATTGGCTTTTGTCTTATAATAAAAAACTTTAAAAAGTAAATAAAAAATAATACAAATCAAACACTTAAAAAAAAGTGTCCTTGGTCGTTTTTTCCCCAGCATAAAATCAGCAAAAACATTTTTTTAATCAAACTAAATATTCAGCTAGAATTCATATTGAATTCATCGGTCTCGCAAATAAGGATTTTATCCCCCATTTTTCTTTTTTTATGTATTCAAATTGGACAGGCGTTTGAAGCTTCATTCAAAAACCTCGATAAGAAATGGAAATGTGAAAATAAGTCCCTGAAGATATTTAAGAGTAGAGACGCTTCCTGTTTGACAACCATAACCACGCCACCACGACATCGTTTTTAAGGACACGCCTCCGTACCCGCTCTCCAATCTCCGTCTGGTCCCCGAAGGGCAGCAGGTCGATGTCCGGCTGCAGGGAGCAGGCGTCGATCACCGCCTTGTACCTGGAAGACGTCCCGACAGGTGAGGACACGCCTCTTCCTGCTCGCCACAATAAAAGCGCCACAATAAAATACCTCTGTTTGTTGAAGGAGCTGCCGAAGGTGATGTTTTCCTCCACGGTGGCGTTGAGCAGCCAGGACTTCTGGGTAGCGTAGGCCACGGAGTACCTGTTCTTGCTGGTGCATCATGGGAAACGGAGGCAAAGGGAGAAATGAGTCCTCGGAGTCCCGACTTCATAAAGCTTCAGAGAGCAGGAGTACTGACCGACATGTTGTTGTTTACTTTAGTGATTGAACCAAATGCAGATTTGAGCGATCGTGGAGACTTTAGAGTCACTGCGGCGTAAAGACGTTATTATACGTGCATTACTGTTATTAAGTTTTAGTGAGCAGGTTCAACCCTCCTCCCTCCATCAGTACTCCGGTTCTGAGCAGCTTCATCACAAACATTGAAACAACGAGAGATTTAAACCAAACGCCACAACAGAGAACACCTGGGTCAGAATGAAGAAAAATGATGAGTCATGGTTTGAGTTAAAGATGAGCCGCAAATCAACAACGGCACAAACATAGATAAACAACAACAACAACAACAACAACAACAACGCTTTGCTGGGAGCCTGATCCGGTTTATGGATCTATAAATAATATTAATAAACAGTGACTTTGTTTCATTTAACCCAGAAGCAATAGTTTGATCCTTCATCTGTAAAATGGCAAGTTAACTTTGTTACTAAAGAATTGTTTGGTAACTACTGCAAACAGAAAGTATAATATGTGAGACAATAAAAGGCTTAAACTCTTTTTCTTTTAACACATATTATTATATTAAAACACCTGCATGTATCATGTATGTTATTCACCCCTCAAAGAGTTTAAAATGTAAAAACATGTATTTTAGGTAAATACATTATTATATTGGTGTACATGAATAAAACTGTTATTAGCATGTTTGTTTGTTTGTTTGTTTGAGTGAGTAAACAGACTCCCAGCATTAAAAGCATAAACAACAACAACAATCATCTCAGTTGGAGAAGAAGTGTAAAGGCCGATGCTGTCGTTCCTGAACACACACACACACACACACACACACGCACACACACTCACACACACACACACACACACACAATCACACAATCACACACACATAAAAACGCCAAAGTTACAAAAATTAAGGAAATATTGAAAACCTACAGTGGTAAAACATGTTTGTTTGTTTTAATCATTCAGCCACTATTATAATAATAATAATAATAATAATAATAATAATAATAATAATAATAGCTAGATGAATTTAATTGTTTTATTAATATTATAATAGCAACTACAATAACAATTAAAATAATAATAATACATCCTTAAAATAATAACTTAAAATAATACTTCCAATAAAAAAGGTAATACATGAAATACTATGTCCACTGTTATATTAAATTAAATAAATAAACTAGTCCGTATGTGTGTGTCCACGAACAACACAGCCTGAAATACTGCAGGACACAACTCAGAGTGCAGTACTTCTAAAGTAAAGAGGGGGTTAAATCAGGCGGGGGGGGGGGGTCAAAGGTCACGGGAGGACGAACATCTACCTCCTGATGTCTTCGTCAGACTCGTCTCTCTCTGACCAACTGTCAAAGTCACGTCACGAGTTAGAACGAGTCTACGACCAAGTGTGTGTATGTTTGAAGAGAGAGAGAGACAGAGAGAGAGAGAGAGAGAGAGAGACTTAGAGAGAGAGGGAGAGACAGAGAGAGAGGGAGAGAGAGAGAGAGAGAGAGAGAGAGAGACAGAGAGAGAGAGAGAAACATAGACAGACATAGAGAGGCAAAGACAGAGAGAGAGAGAGAGAGAGGAGAGAGGGGGAAAGAGAGGGAGATGGAGAGAGAGATACAGGGAGAGAAAGAGACTTGGAGAGAGAGACAGAGAAAGAGAGGGAGAGAGAGGGAGAGAGACAGAGAGAGAGAGAGAGAGAGGGAGAGAGAGAGAGAGAGGGAGAGACAGAGAGAGAGAGAGAGAGAGAAAGAGAGACACGGAGAGAGAGAGAGACAGAGAAAGAGAGGGAGAGAGAGGGAGAGGGAGAGACAGAGAGAGAGAGAGAGGGAGAGGAGAGAGGGAGATGGAGAGAGAGATACACGGAGAGAGAGAGACTTGGAGAGAGAGACAGAGAAAGAGAGGGAGAGAGAGGGAGAGGGAGAGACAGAGAGAGAGGGAAAGAGAGACACGGAGAGAGAGAGAGACTTAGAGAGAGAGACAGAGAAAGAGAGGGAGAGAGAGAGACATAGACAGACATAGAGAGGCAAAGACAGAGAGAGAGAGAGAGAGAGAGAGAGAGAGGACTAATCGTCTGTTGAGGGAGAGACACAGGAAACAAGGAAAGAGGGAACAAGGGAACAGAGGGAGGAGGAGGGCGGACATGAAGGTGGACGCCGTGTTTCCATGCCGATCCCCAGTTGAAGCCGTTTTCAGACTAAAGCCCCAAACCGCCTCACGATGACGTCGTCTCAGACGTCACGTTGGTGACTATTATCAAACATATTCAGCCTTTGTTCACCTGCAGAGTTTCATATAAAAACATCGTGTTGCCTTCACTGACCGGGTCAGAAACGTAGTAAACGTCTGGCTGCATAAACACACGTTTTATGCTGACGGTGCAAAATAAAACAACAACTGTGATCCTCACTACCGCGGATGGAACAGAGCAGGTCTGGGTTACGATGGAGCTCCTCAAACCTGGGATGAAGATCTGTTAATGAGGCGTAATGGATGATGATGTGTGTGTGTGTGTGTGTGTGGGGGGGGGGCAGAGAGGAAGTACCTGATGTTCCCCTCGTGGGCCGGATCATAATCAGGCAGCCTGACATGGCATGAAGGTAAAGAGAGAGAAACCACACACACACGTGTGTATAAATATATATGTATATATTTATACATGTGTAGTCAACATGAACAGAGACTCAGATGTGTGCACACACACACACACGCACACACACACACACACACACACACACACACCTCAGGTTAGTGTGCAGCCCTGCAACGTAAACCACGGATAAAGGCGTCTGACACACATTCAGACTTCCTGTCAGAAAGAAATGAAACTGGAGTTCCAGAAATGAAAATCAGGACCAAAACATCTTCATCTAGTTTTACTGAACCCTCGTGTTCACGACGAAGAAGAACAGGATCATTGAAGTATTTGGCAGGTGTTGTTGTTTGTTGTTGTAATACTCATTCTGGCCACCAGGAGCTGGAACACTGCCTCAACCAAGTGACCCGTATTACACATTTGTGTAACATTGTAATAATGATCATATCCATCAAAATACTTTGGAGAAAACTTATATAATATGAGGTCAAATTTAAACGAGAACTTATATTCTGATTAATTTTATCAATGAAAATCTTTGATGTGAGGAAGCAAAAAGATTAAATTAACCAATTAAATGTTGTTATCACATCCCAGTGGAACATTAATCGCTCGGCTCTCTTACTTGCTCCAGTAGACTCGCCCGTCGATGGTCTGCATCTCTCCCAGCATGGCCAGCAGCAGGGAGGATTTCCCACAACCCACCTGGCCCACGACCATCGTCAGCTGACCTGAGCAGGTAGAACAGGTGAAGGTCAAGGTGTCCTGCTCCGGGTGAAATAATGTAATCTAACAGTGGGGTCAAGGGTCAGAAAAGGTTGCGTAACCTTGCAGACCGACATCTCTCTACAACACAATAAAGTTTGAGGTGGAAAAAAAAGTCACACACACACACACACAAAAACACACAAGATGAGCACAAACGAACACACACACTTGATATTCAATCCTTCTTCATTCCTTGTCCTCGTCATTTGTCCTTCAGCACTTCAACTCAAATGCACCCTAAAAAAGCCTCTTGAAGACGTGTCTGTCTGTCTGTGTGTGTGTGTGTCTGTGTGTGTGTGTGTGTGTGTGTGTGTGTGTGTGTGTGTGTGTGTGTGTGTGTTATACGACACGGACCATCTGTTGGCCTCCGCTCCAGCGCGTCCCCCTGAGACTCTGTATTTTAGGAGCGTTCCTTCGCCGCCGACAGGAGTAGAAAGTGATGAAACTAGGACGAGAACACGGGGGTGCTTCTAAAGTTACGGGACACGAGACTTTTGGGCCTCATTGGGTTAAGATTCAGGTAGAATTAGCACCAGGTGTCGAACGTTAACTCTGACACTTGACTATGAACTATACTTATATTACATGTCAGTAACCAGGTGAGTTTATAGAATCACTCTTTTGGTTGAAGACTCGAACACTTGAAGTGTCGTCGACCTGCATTCCCTCTAATGGCCAGCAGGGGGCGAGTCCTCGCGAGTCGTTTCTGAAGCTCAACCAAAGGTCTCCGCCTCTTTCCTCCCTCCGCCCGCTGACCCCCTGACCCCTGACCCCTGACCCCTGGCTGTGGTTCCAGCGGCGGTCTCACCTGTGGGGATGCGGATGTTGATGTCGGACAGCGTGGACAGGTTGCTTCCCCAGGTGAAGAATCCGTTGCTCACCTGCAGAGAAACAGAGGCAGAAAACTCAAAGCAAATATTTAAAAAAGTGTCGCAAGATGAAAATAACTGAGGAAATATCCAACAGCTAAAGAGGGTTCCTTCAAATGACCCCACCGGGTGTCCTGGGCTTAAGAAAGCCCGACTTTGAGTTAAATTAAATGTTAGAATAAAGACTAAAATATCAGATATATCTACACGTTTTTTATCTTTTAATTTACAAACTGCACAGCGTAGATTTAAAA
>CM070089.1:1426558-1459058 GCA_036178185.1 Liparis tanakae
TATATATATATACACTGTATATATGTATATGTACAGTATGATTCTCTGAATTAAGTTTTCTCATAGGTGAAATCCTAGGTTAGGGCTCTTATAAGCTCGATAGCTTCAGCCTCGACCCTTTCGGTTAGCCGCTTTCTTCTTTTGTTGTAAAAAAAAAAAAAAAAAATCTTGCTTTTTGTATTTAACCGAAATAAATTTTTATTTAAATTAAAAATTTAAAAATTTAAAAAATTTAAAAAAAATAACGGGGGACGAGCCAGAATTAATAATCTGCGATTTTGACTTCACATTCCAGCGTGTTTTTTCCCGCTTACCAGTGAGCTCTTCTGCGTGTCCGCCAGCTTGGTGGCGATGAGGTACTGGACCGGCGCCAGCAGGACGATGACGGAGGCGCCCACCAGAGCGCTGGAGCCCAGCAGGTAGTAGAGCAGGATCACGCCCATCACGATCTGCAGCGACAGAGAGACGTCTTCGCCTGAACGCCACCGGGGGGGGTGAATGTGTCATGTGACCGCGAGGAGGCCCCGCCCACCTGTACGGGCATGGCCCACAGGTTGGGGCAGAGGAAGAGGAACCACATCAGCTGGTTGGTCTCGATGGCGACCAGGTTGTTGATCTGGCCCAGCGTCATCTCGCCCATCGACATGTTGGAGGTAGACAGACGCAGCATCTTGTTGTAGATCATCGCCTGAGGAAGAACATATTATAAAGATCGCTTAAACCGATAGTAAATATTTTAGGTGTTCCTCCAAACACGCTTATCATTTCCTAAAGTGGGCGGGACCGCCGCTCACCAGCAGGGCGCCGCGCAGGTTGATGCCGGTTTCTATGGTGACGTAGTACGAGGCCTGCAGGAAGGTCCTCTGCAGCACCAGAGCGAGGAAGAGGAGCACGGCGAGCACCGAGGTGTCCTGCAGCAGCTCGGTGGAGGACATGAAGTGAACGCCAAAGTGTTTGTCCTGCAGCCAAACACACACACACACACACACACACACACACACACAAAAGACTTGAGACGTTTGATTGGACGAGGTAGACGAGAGCTGCAGTTCCTCCAAATGGCCACTCGGGGCTCCAGGAGGGAAATATTACTGTCCACGGTTTTCATATCAATGTGAGGAAGAAACTCGATTCGTCAGATATTTATTTAGATTATCAAAATATATTTTACACGTTATTATTTTAATAGTTTCCACATCTTCATTGTATCTTCTCTATTTATGTTTATTGTATATTGTATAATATTTTCTTTTGAATTTTCTCCATTTTCTATTTATGTTTATTATAAATCATAATATTTTCTTTGTAATGTTCTTGTATTTTAGGTTTATGTTTCTTGTCTATATTTATATTGTATTTAATTCATATTTTAACTGTATTTATTTTCTATATTTTTGTTTCTTGAAAGTATTTTTATAGTATTTTTCATATTTTCACTCCACTTCTTTTATTATACATCTGTTTCTTGTGAATATTGTTTATTTTTCTTCTTTTCTAAATGTTGACTGTATTCGTCCCCTACTACCTTGTATTGATACTGACCTTTATTTATTTTAATGCATCTATGTTAATGTTATCCAACATCGCACCAAAGACTCACAGCACTGTGAAATAATACGTATGAATTATTTAACATATACATGCTACGTGTACAACTCACACTCTCTCTCTCTCTCTCTCTCTCTCTCTCTCACACACACACACACACACACACACACACACACACACACACACACACACACACACACACACACCAGAAAGCTCTGCCTGACGCTCCGCAGGCCTCCAGTGTGTTAAAGTGTGAAGTGTGAGGCGAGTGGGGTATTTTCCATGTCACCCAGACATGCAGCGCTCTGCTCTCCGTCTCCGCCGCCCATTACACTGCAATGGAGTCCAAGAACCAGGAATCACGTCTCACTGTTCAGGAAACCACAAAGTCCTCATACTCTCTCGTACTGTAAACATGATGCTGCATGTGTGCTCTTGTACTTCTATCCTTGAGTTATAGACTTCGACACTTTGAAGATTCCTAGAAGGTTTTTTAAGGTTAAGTATGAATTGTCTATTCTTTCTTTAGTGCTCCTGGAAGGTTAAAAGTCAGTTGTAGGTGTTGAGGTTCGGTCGAGGGAGTCTAGTACGTCATTCCTCACACGTGTACAACTAGTGCGTGTGTGTGTGTGTGCGTGTGTGTGTGTGTGTGTGTGTGTGTGTGTGTGACATTACAGACTCCGTGTCGTTCTCACGTCCTGGTGGTGACATGATGACATGCGACCGACGCCCTCAGTGACATCACACCGGGAGTGAGTCATCCATTGGTTGGCTGGACCACCCAACATCCCTCCGCAAGCAGCGGCCCCATGTGTGTATGCGTGTTGTGTGTGTGTGTGTGTGTGTGTGTGTGTGTGTGTGTGTGTGTGTGTGTGTGTGTGTGTGTGTGTGTGTGTGTGCACTGATTCGACCGGTAATGAGATAATCTTATGACAACAGAAGTTTAGTAACTTCAGAACCAAACATGTTGAAGGTCCAGAGTGATTTCTCTGAAGGGAAATGTAGTCACGTAGTCACAGTCTGTGGTCCACCCCCCCCCCCCCTGACCCCCCCAGACCCCCTTATCCTTTAGTCCAGCAGATACTCCTGAAACACGCTGCTCTTCATGCGTCACAACCTACTTCCGTCTTTGGTTTGTCTTCCTTGCCGAGTCACGTGTCACATCACGACAGCTGAACTTTCCATTTTAACTTCAAGGAAAAATAGTTTAACCAAAGTAAGGAGCAGCGTTGGAGACAAGACCACCCAAGAAGTGAGACCAAGCCAAGACCAGAATGTATCAAGACCGATATAAGACCAAGACTTTAGAGAGTTGGCTCCAAATCAAGACCAACTAGAGTTTTTGGAGTCGTATGCCAACAAAGTATTGAGACCAGATCGAGACCGGAGTGTCCTGAGACCAAGACTTTGAGGAGTTGGGACCAAATCAAGTTCAAGACTAGAATGTATCAAGACCAAGACTTTATAGAGTTGAGACCAAGCCAAGCCAAGACCAGAATGTATCAAGAATGATATAAGACAAAGACGTTGAAGAGTTGGCACCAAATCAAGACCAACTAGAGTTTTTTGAGTCCTTTGCCAACAATGTGAAGTATTGAGACCAGGTCGAGACCGGAGTGTCCTGAGACCAAGACTTTAGAGTTGGGACCAAGTCAAGACCAAGACCAGAATGTATCAAGACCGATATAAGACCAAGACTTTGAGGAGTTGGGACCAAATCAAGTTCAAGACTAGAATGTATCAAGAATGATATAAGACAAAGACTTTGAAGAGTTGGCACCAAATCAAGACCAACTAGAGTTTTTTGAGTCCTTTGCCAACAATGTGAAGTATTGAGACCAGGTCGAGACCGGAGTGTCCTGAGACCAAGACTTTAGAGTTGGGACCAAGTCAAGACCAAGACCAGAATGTATCAAGACCGATATAAGACCAAGACTTTGAAGAGTTGGCACCAAATCAAGACCAACTTGAGTTTTTTTAGTCCTTTGCCAATAATGTGAAGTATTGAGACCAGGTCGAGACTGGACTGTCCTGAGACCAAGACTTTGAGAAGTTGGGACGAAGTCAAGACCAAGACTAGAATGTTTCGAGACCTTTGCCAAGCATTGAGACCGAGTCGAGAGCCGGGTGTATAGAAACCGAGATAAGACCCCGGCGTAATGACAACATCGTGACATCAGCATTAGATCGTCCGGCCCTGCCGGCTCGTACTCACGCCGGCCGTCGAGGAGTTGGTGGTGTTCATCCCGTGGTACTTCACGATGCCGGAGATGCAGAGCGGCCCGGCGAAGCCCAGCAGGTCGGCCAGGTAGCGGAAGGTGCTGCTGAGCAGGATGGGGCGGCCGAACGCTCGATACATGGAGCGCCAGATGGACGGGGCGCGGTTCGGATCCTCGGGGGTCTGCGTGGAGCGAGAGTCGAGATGGGTTACTACTCAGGACGCCGCGGTCATAGCGGTGGATCGGCTCCGGGAGTCCAGCGGCTCACCCTCTGGTCCTCGTAGGCGTCTTTGAGCCGGAGGTAGTTGGTGATGGCTCGCATGGCGATGGGCAGCTTGCCGATCTTCTTCAGCTCGATGGGCCTCTTATGGGCTCCCATGATGAGAGGATTCATCCACCAATACGTCGCCTACAGACATTCACAGGGTTCATACACGTGTTGACCAATGGGTTTCCATGACCTTCAAACCAAGTTTACATGACCAAACGTTAGATGAAATCTCGGTGTAGACACTAGTATACCTTAAATGACACAAATTATTGAGAGACAGTTTGACCAAAAGAATAAATATGTATATAAATCTAAAACTGTGTCAATAAAAACATGAATAGAACAATTTCAATGACTTTTCCAAAACTTTTGGGATAATTTTTTTTTCCAAGGACTTTTTCCAATAACTATTTTTAAATTCCAGGACTTTTCCAGGTTTTCCATGACTGTACGAACCCTGCTGCCACGGATTTCTCTGGCGTTATCCGATATTGATTATGAAACAAACACTTTCTGACTCGTGGACTATCCCGTTGGTCAATAACAAGAAGTGAGTTTCTACCTTGGAGAGCAGGTTGACGAACGGCTGCAGGAAGCGAACCCCCAAGTCCTGCAGATCTTCTGGAGGTTTCACCTTTTGGGGGTTGGCGTAGAACACGTATTTCTACGAGGAGAGAAAGGGACAAAGCTATGAATCAGACTATGAAAGAATGAAAAAATCTGATTAATATTTAAACACAATTTCTTCCTGTGGTGAACTAAACACATTAAAGGACATTATTGGTGATGTTGGATGACTTGTGGGTACTCGCCCTGACTCTGATGACGTTGATCTCCACGGCCATCAGCAGGCCGTACAGCACCACCAGCAGGGCGGTGATGCAGAACCTCAGGTGCTGAGGTCCCACCTTGTACTCGGCGAACTTCCACAGCTTGATGGACTTTGTGACAAACGCCAACACCCAGTAGACGAACAGGACTGCGGACAGAAGCGTGATGCGGACGGGTCGCATGAGCCCGATGTGTCGGCGAAGCACCAGATTATTTAGAAACTCAAATCGTGGACACTGTGTCGTTGTCTTTTTAATTTACTTTGAATGTGTGTTTAAGGTCATTCAGGTGTTGTTCCGTTATTTGGGAGCGTTGACCACCTGTGCACATGCTTACTGTGAAGGGAGGAAAGTGCTCGTTGTCCCTTTTGGAAGAGAGCACTATCTCTTTAAGATAGGGACACTGTCTCTTTAAGAGAGGGGCCCTGTCTCTTTATGAGAGGGGCGCTGTCTCTTTATGAGAGGGGCGGTGTTTCTTTAAGAGAGAGGCGCTGTGTCTTTAAGAGAGGGATACTGTCTCTTTAAGAGAGGGGCGCTGTCTTTTAAAGAGAGGGGCGCTGTCTCCTTATGAGAGGGGCGCTGTCTCCTTAAGAGAGGGGCGCTGTCTCTTTAAGAGAGGGGCGCTGTCTCTTTAAGAGAGAGGCGCTGTCTTTTTAAGAGAGGGGCGCTGTCTCTTTAAGATAGGGATACTGTCTCTTTAAGAGAGGGGCGTTGTTTTTTTATGAGAGGGGCGGTGTCTCCTTAAGAGAGGGGCGCTGTCTCTTTAAGAAACGGGTGTGTGAAGGGCAGGTGCGGTAAGCAGGCTACTATGCTTTCTTTAACCGGGAAAAAGTTGCAAAACAGAAGTACGACGTGTTTCTGAACAGTTGCATTGTGGGTGACGTAGATGAAAGGTATTTAGAATTGAAAGACGACATCTCTCTGGTCTCAAACTCCACATCAAGAGTCCAACAAGCTATTTGAGTCCAACGCTGAATCTCTGGATTCCTCTTTAAAAAGCTGGGACTGTTTTTGAACGGCCGAATTAGAAAATAACCCAAAGCGTCGAGTCTCACCGAGCAGCAGTTTGGGGAAGTTGGACGTCTCGATGTTGTGGTAGTAAACCACGGAGGTCGTGGCCGCTATGAAACCCATGAAGGCCGGGATGAAGAGATGCAGGTGGTTGGTACCCATCATCCTACAGCATGAGGCAAACACAGGATGTAATGAGCATATGAAAAACGGACTAAACGGCGATGTCTGTGGAGACTCGGGGACAACGGGACGGACGGGGCAGAATGTGTCTCACTTGTTGGAGACGACGCCCTCGGCGAACTCGCAGACGTGGACGAACAGCAGCGAGAAGGTGAGGATCCACCGCATGTTGTGGCCGGGGAAGTGGAGCCACGTGTTGTGATGGATCTGGACCTTCGAGCTCTGGCTGCCCCAACCTGAGAGAGAGAGAGAGGGAGGGGGAGAGAGAGAGAGACAGAAAGAGAGAATCAAAGTAAAAAGTGAGGGGAAAGAAGATCCATGAAAAGAGATATTGGCATTTGACAAGTTAAAACCATCAACACGTTTTTATTTTGTCTCAGTTTAGTCCTGGTTCTCTATTTTGTTTTGACAAATTTCCCTTCTGGGATTAATAAAGTATCTATCTATCTATCTATCAATCTATAGACCTCAGTTTAGTCCTGATCCTCTATAGACCTTAGTTTAGTCCTGGTCCTCTATAGACCTCAGTTTAGTCCTGGTCCTCTATAGACCTCAGTTTAGTCCTGGTCCTCTCTAGACCTCAGTTTAGTCCTGGTCCTCTATAGGCCTCCATCAGTAAACAGGCCATCAGAGAGAAGGTGGTCTCGGTTCACCAGAACCTCCTTCACCTGAAGGGTCTGGCGCTCGGTGACAGTTCCACTTCCGTCCACAGGGGGCGCCAGAAGCAACACTACATGAGGAGTTGCTGGTAGCTTTAAAAGGCTGCGGAGGCTTCATCGATCACAGAAAGACTCCCTGGGGTTTAACCATGGGAGCTCCGGACCACAGAGTTGTGTTTGTACTGATTGTTTATGATCATGAGGTTTGTTTACGCTCTTAATAACCAGACGGACCGCAGCCATTCTGGAGGCTCAGAGGACAGGAACCATTAAACAAAACAGAACCAGAAAGAAGCAATTAGCGAGTCCACTGGGAGCCGGCTGAAGGCTTCTGGTCACAAGTGTTCCCACAAACACACACACTCGTGTAATTAGAGTGTGGCTGTTTTCACATCAAGCTGGATGTGTGTGTATCTATGTTTTTATCTTTGTCTTAAGGCATGTGCCTTAAGGCTTATTTCATGTGGAGGACTTATTTATTGAATTAATCGATAATGCACTGCGAGATAGGAAGTACGTTGGGGGGGGGGGGGGGGGGGGAAGCATTAGGACGTAACACTCATTCAACAGCAATAGAAACAGATGTTGAAGAGGAAGCACGGTCCAACAGGAAGGAAGTAAACTCTGAACGACTTCCTGCGGCGGCGGGATCACAGGACCGGTGCTCTAATTTCATTTCAACGGCTTTTTAAAAAGCTGCTTATTGTTCATGAGAGAGAGAGAGAGAGAGAGAGAGAGAGAGAGAGAGAGAGAGTAATCATCGCTAAGCGCTGCTGCTCTGCCCGCACGACCTCGAGCGACGCTTCAGTTTCAGATTATTGTGACGCAACTTGGAAACCTACTCCTCCTGCGGCGATGTAACTAATAACTATGACGTTATTCACTTTGGATGTAGCACATATTTAAAGATTCGACTGAGATCTTTTCAGCTTTTGTTTTCAGTCTGAGAGGAAAACACGAAAGTGGGGGGAGCAGCACGAGAAAGAAAAAAGGTTGATTAAATATAACTCACTGGAATAACATTTACATTCCTCATTCTGCACGAGCTATTTAAACACAGAGAAGAAGGACCACAAATAAGAGGATTAGTTCAAGCGGGGTCCTTTTGTGAACATAAAACGTCCGTCTCGTCTCGTCTGACGCAACGAGACCTCGCCGAGCGCTCTGCGGGCGCCGTGGTGGGACGGACTCGTCCGGGCGAGAATAACTCGGCGAAAAAAACGTCCGGCAGGACGACGTTAAGTTGAGCGTGTGAATGTAAAATGACTTGAAAGCCTCTCGCTGTGCTGCAGGAGATGAAGATGAAGATGAAGAGGAAACAGGGAGTAAACAAGTATGGACTGAAGAGACTGAGATCTACGTCCCCATGGCAACCTTTGAATATTACAAGAATATTATATATAAATATATATATGTGTGTGTATATATAAAATATATAATATTCCCAAATATGTATTTATTTGTATATATATATATATAGATATCAATATATATATATACAAATATATATATATATATACACACATTTATATAAACACTTGCATATGGAAATATATAAATAGATTTATATAAAATATATTTGTATATATGCATGTGTATGTGTATGTGTGTACATATGTTCATATGTATATTTGTATATATATACAAATAAATATGTGTGTGCATATATATATATATATATATATATATATAAATATATTCGTATATGTGTGTATATATAACATATATAATATTCCCAAATATGTATATATTTGTATATATATATATTGATATCTATACACAAATATATATATATAAACATTTATATATATATATATAAACATTTATATACACACTTGCATATGCAAATATATTTATATAAAATATATACATACATAAATATATATTTTATATATATATATATATATAGATATACGTATATATATATATATATATATATATATATATATAAATATGTATATGTATACATGTATATACATATGTATATATATGTACGTGTGTGTGTGTGTGTGTGTGTGTGTGTGTGTGTGTCTGCGTGTGTGTGTGTGTCAATCTCCTTAACGGACCGATGAAGAGGATGGGGAAGGTGATGAAGAGCAGGAAGACGTGGGGCACGAGGTTGAGGGCGTCCACGAAGCAGCCATTGTTGAACACGCCGCCCTTCACGCTGTAGGAGTTGAAGGACTGGTCGTCTCCGCAGAACGAGAAGGCCATGGCGCCGCCGCCTGGGGGAGGAGACACGGCGAGGTCACACAGCGCCATCGCCAACACTACGACAACACCACCGAGGGAGGGAGGGAGGGAGGGAGGTAAAGAGCCATGGAAGAAGAAAAAAGGTAAGGAAGGAAGGAAGGAAGGAAGGAAAGGAGGCAAGGAAGGAAGGAAAGATGGAAGGATAGGAGGTAAGGAAGGAAAGGATGCAAGTAAGTTAGGAAAGGAAGGATGGAAAGGAGGCAAGGAAGGAAGTAAAGATGGAAGGATAGGAGGTAAGGAAGGAAAGGATGCAAGGAAGGATGGAAAAGAGGCAAGGAAGGGAGGAAATTGGGAAGGAATGAAAGAATGCAAGGAAGGTAGGAACATATGGAAGGATAGGAGGCAAGGAAGGAAGGAAAGGATGCACGGAGGAAAGGAAGGGCGGTCAAGAGCCAAGGAAGAAACACAAGGTAAGAAAAGAAGGAAGAAACAAAAAGAGGCAAGGAAGGAAGGGAATATGGAAGGATTGGAGGTAAGGAAGGAAAGGACGCAAGGAAGTTAGGAAAGGAAGGACGGAAAGGAGGCAAGGAAGGAAGGAAAGGAGGCAAGGAAGGGAGGAAATTGGGAAGGAATGAAAAGATGCAAGGAAGGTAGGAAAGGAAGGAAGGATAGGAGGCAAGGAAGGAAGGAAAGGATGCAAGGAAGGTAGAAAAAGGAAGGAAGGAACCGAACACACAGTAAAGCAGGTTACTTTGAATTCCCACCCTCTAAATCGAAGAAAACAAAGATGGCCGCCAGGGGCCGCACCTGACGGACATCTTTGTTTGGGTCACTCCGGGGCGATCCGGCTTCAGACTTTTAGTGGGGAACTAAATAAAGCGGTGCAGCGGTGGTTTGAAGTATTTATCTTTCATTTAAGCTTTAACGCCATTGGCATCCACTAAAATGGCCAGAATGGAAGCCAATGTTCTCCATTCTTTCTGCCCTTGGCGCTGCCTGTCTTTAAACATAATTGTGTTTAATATCCTTTAACTGTGATTTGTTTGGCTCACTACACAAAGCAAGCAGCAACATGAAAGTGTTCACTTTAAATCTAGCTAACGGATCATTAAATATCAAACCCCCGTCATTTTAATCACAGCTCCCAACGGACAATTCTAAAACGCGTTCGTTACGTTTCATGACGTCATTAACGGCTAATCAACGGAGCTCAATTTAAAAGTGTCTTACCTTCAAGGGAAAGTGATAGTCCTCACTGACGACGGGACATTCCGGATATCTGGATCAAAAGATATATATATTATATATATATTTATATAAATTTAAAAAGGAGAGAACACAAGCGGGAGAAAAGAAGGCGTACAGTGAGAGTTAAAGTGTAAAAAGTAGATTATTTTTAGCCCCCCGCGCCGCATCAGCTGCTCCGCGTGAAGCTGCTGCCGATCTCTGCCAGCGCGCTCTCGTTACAGACAGGAGCTTCCGGTGGTGGCCTTCAAAATAAAATATAGGAATCGTATGATTTTTTAAATTATTATCAACGATTAAGAATAATACCTAATATATATTATGGATTCAAGCACTATTATATATTTCGAGGGGTTTAAATGTGATTTAATAAATCATAAATTATTCTTTAATTCATCAAATAAAAGCACTAGCAAGCCAAAATGTGAACTGCAGTACAAAATAGACAAGTGTAAAAGCAAGTGTATTTATTAACTACATGAGCCCTATAGGCATTATACAAAATTAAATATTAAAGATATTACAAGTGAATTTTGAGCAAGAGCCACTCAACAAGAAAGGGATTTAAGAGTTCCCTTTAAACCATTTCCTTTTCAAGTAATCAATACAACCATTAACTAATGACCCTTTAGGAGACCTGCGGGTCAGTGTACTACGTCTGTTTCACATCTTACACATCCTCACATGCATTATTTAAAGTCCTTGTGTTCTCCTCATGGTATTCATGACATACTTTTTTATTCCATTATTGCGTTTTATATTGAGCTGTAATATTGTGATAATATACAGTGTTTTTATTTGTGATTTCTATCTACATTTATTTGTATGTTGATCAATTCTTCCAAAGAGTTCACTGAAACTCAATATCTCCTTGAAATTAAAAATACATTTTAAATGTGACTTTATTTTGAAGGTATATACTTCAAAGCTTCCGGTAAAAGTTTGCTTAACTGCAGCAACCTTGGACTTTCTCTGCTCTCCGATTACCGAACTGCACCAGTTTAGCTGAGCTGAGGTTCACACACGTTACTGTACACCGGCAGGACATTATAAACCTCGATCAAGACATGTCCAAAGAAATACTGCAAGTAATCTTCATAATAATCTTAAAATAATAATAATAATATGTCCTAATTTAGTCAATCATTATTATTATGGTATTTTAATTCTTGAATATGAGACACTAAGTCATTATTATGAGCTGCCAAGTCATAAATATGATAAATTAAGTGATAACTGAGATACTAAGTCATAATTATGATCAATGAAGTCATAATTATGAGATAATAAATCGTATTTATAAGATACTAAGTCATAATTATGAGATAGTATAAATAGATAATTATATAAGTCATTGTTTAGAGAGAAAAATGTCATTATAATGCTTACAGGATATTTATTTGTTAATCATGTTCTGTCCTAGTCCCGGGACAGAGGAGGATGTGCACAGATTGCTCTCTCAGGGAAATGTGCGATTTGGGGGCTTTTCAAAATAAATCTCATTGAATTATTTCCGGTCGATGCGTGGGACCCTCTTTGTTCTGCGTGGAACTCTTTTAGAGACACCGCCTGTGACTTGGGTTATTCATTTAATACGACGAGGACTTCACGTGCACGAGCATATGACGCGCGTGCACATCGAAGAGGCTGTAATAAAGAGGAACCCCGTGCAAGGTTAAAGAAGGAACCACATCATGTGAAGTGTTTACTCGTTTATACAGATATACAAACGAGTTTTATGTTATTTTTACATAAATAAAACACATTTAGGTGGGTTTATCTACACGAACCTTTAACTTTATGCCCCCCCCCCCCCTCCTCCTCCTCCACAAAGACAGGCGGACCGGGACTCACATCGGTCCCGTTAGTGCGCGATACGGATGCCGACATTAAAATGCATCTTCTATACATGCAGAACAATGCGCTGACGTGCGTGTGTCATGCACGGATTGCGCGTGACAGGCACGGTGGCTTCAAAAACGACGAGGTGGTCCAATGGAGTCCAGAATGTGCGCGCTGCACGACTTCCACGCGCACGGTGCCTGGAAGACGGCGCGTGCGTGACACCAACACGAGGAACACTTACCGGCCTCTGGTGCAGATGGGTTTAGGGGGGGGGGGGTGATGTGCACGCGCTGCAGGTCAAAGCGTCCCTCCGCCGGATCTTTAATTCCCGAGAGCACGACGTCTTATTGCAGGAGACGGCGCAAGGGGACAGGACACACACACACACACACACACACACACACACACACACACACGCACACACATAACAGACATGGTATTATGGCGTTTCAGCTGCATGCACACACGCACACACACTGAATCTTGGCTATGTCTCATCAACAAAGGAAATTAAATGTAGGTCAAATTAATGCCGAATCAGCATCAAGGAGATGAAAGGAGTGTTGACATTAGACCTGACTCCTCGTGCACAGAGCAGGTTCACTGAGGGGCTCCACTGAAGATGAGGGCTTCAAAAAGGTGAAATAAAAAAAAAAAAAAAAAATATATATATATATATATATATATATATATATATATATATATATATATATATATATATATATATATAATATGACCTCAGGTCACAGAATGTGGAAGAAAACACATCGTCACACATCTATGAAAGCAGGATGATGCACACTCATTAATTCATAAACATGTCTGTAAATGACCGGAATCGTTTTCCTTTGAGACTCTTCAGTCTCTTTCCACCTCCGCTGCATTTTATTTTGAAATATGATGTGGTTGTTTTTACAGCACGTAACCGGAAGAGGGCGCTGTTTCACTCAAACGAGATGCGACATCATTAAGACTGTGGAATCTTCCTGGATATGCAAAAGAAAATCCTAATAGTATTAATAGTAATCCTAATAGTATTTTAATACTTTAAAAAATGCCCATACAAATATTTTGATCAAGTTTTTTCATAATATATCTTTTTTTATAATATTATTTTTAAATTATTATTTTATGTTAAAAAAAACAACCTTGAAAATATTTAGATCACTTTTTGTCATTATAATATTTTTTCATAATAGTATTTTCAATCACATTAATTGGTGTTATAAAAACGAAAACTGTGTCGATTGATATGTAATATATAGTTGAGGGTGTGTGTAGTTTCCAGAGATCTAAAATGGACTTTACTTTACCCTCTACTGTACACTCTACTATCTCTTATTCTGTACGTTCCTTATTTGAGGTTTAGGTTCAGATTCAGGTTCAGTTTAGTCTCCGGGGAATTATTCTCACTCAACAGCTGTGTTGTTAAATGTCAAGTGAATTATAATTCAAATGTGAATAAGTTGTGTTTCCATCAACGTGTTTGGAGTGAACATGAACTGTGCTGCCGCAACGTCACCGCTACGGCCGCTACGCACGGCTCTAATCTACCCGGCAACAGAGTAGACGAAGGAGACGCCGAGGGACGATCTTAATTGCTCTTTGGTGTCGGCCATGTTTCCATGTTGTCCTGAGGCGTGGACGAGCATTCACACGTCATGGGAAACCGTGTCAGGAGATTCCCATCCACCAGTGTTTCCCAAGAAACTGTCAAGGGAAAAGTTGACCTCTGACCCCTGAACCCCCCCATCCCCGGATGGCCTGCACTGTCCCTAACGAAGACTCCCACACACCCTCTCTTCCTCCTGACACACACGCAGAAGAAAAATCAGACAGCTGTTCAACTTTGACCTTTGACCTTTGACCTTCACGTCGACCGGAGGGAGGAAGTGCAGCACTCGTGACCCGGGGAGCTGGATGACGGAGGCGAGATGGAGATTATAATAGCCATAAATTAAAAAACACAGACACGTCGGCGGCGATAACCGGTGGCATGTTTACACGACGTGCATCCGTCCGTGTGCGTGGTCGTTCCCTCCAGCGTGAGAACGCTCCCTCCTCCTGAGGGAAGCCTCTGACCGACCCACGGCAGGAAGTGGGGACCAATCCCCCCTTTTACAGAACACACACACGTTGGTCCTTGCACCCATGTGGGGACCCTTATTGTCTCACATACACACACCCTACACATCGACCTCTCAGCTCAACATGAACCAACAATAATTTAAAGTTTAACCCCTTAAATAAAGTCTAAAGCGTGGAACAAGTTTTAGACTTTTGTCAATGGGTTGAACATTGGGTTGAAAGCTGTATATAAATTTTGTTTTTTAATTAAGTCAAAATATTTTTTAGAATAAAGTTTGTTTTTTAATTGAATAAAGTCTAAATATTTTTTGTAATACATTTTCTATATTTTTGGAATACTTTTTTATTTTTTAGAAAAAAAAAAAAAAAAATATTTTGGGGAATAAAGTCAAGATTTAAATATTTTTAGAATAAATACACAATATTCCTGAATACAGTTAATATACTAAAGTAGGGTGAAGTCAAAATATATATTTTTAATAAAGTAAAAATGTTTGATATATTGTTGTCTAAAACTGGAATTAGTCCTCACAAACATAGATGTAAGAACACACACACACATTACGCATTAGCCATTAGTCTGTGCTGCCACCTGTTGGTCAGTTGCTGACATTGATTTTAAACTGCAGCAGTTTAAGGAACATTTTCCTTACCAGGTATAAGTACCAGGTGAGTTAATTTCTCACCGGAATAAAGTTAAGTTTTAATAAATCCAAATATTTTTTGAATGAACTTAAAATGTTTTGAAAATGAAGATACAATATTTTTAAAATAAAGAATATATATACATTTTTTTTTAAAATGAGTAGTCAACATATATTTTTTTGAAAATCACCTTTACTTTTTTTCATTTTCCAAAATACTTTCTCACAGAAAGATAAATAATTAAGTAAAACACACACACACACACACACACACATATTATGTTTTTTTAAGTTTTCTTGTAGTGTCGTATTTCTTACAGTGTACTTTTACATAAATAAAGCATCTGAATATGTGCACACCATCAGCTTGTGTAAAATAATGTTGCATAATGTAGATTTTCCTGTGGATAACAATGATTCTTCCGTCTGTTATGAGAAGCGCTCTGTAAGAACAGAAGCATGCTGAGCACCAGAGGGCGGCCTCGCCTCATTTACTCAAGTTTTAAGCTTCTTTGAAGGATTTACATTGATTACATCTTACAGCCACTATTTATTTTAAATAACAAAAACAACACTGGTTTCTTCTCAGGAAAAAGTAAAGCGATTTAACATCCATTAGTACTTACTAAGTTATCTAGTATTCCAAAAATATTTTTAGGAATAAAGTCAAAATATATTTCAAAATATTTGTTTTACATTTTTAGAATAAAGTCTTTAGAATACTTTTTGTTGTTGTTGAATAAATTCAAAATATTATTATTATATTTTTAGAATAAAGTCAAAATATTTCACAGGGAAAAAAGTTAAGAACCCTTCAGGAGAGAGAGGAGGATCCCCCTCCAGGATGGACAGGTGAATAGATGTCATGTGACCAGAAGGAAGAATTACAGACTTACTACACCTTTCATATGTAATGTCAGGTCCTTTAATATATGAGTTATTTTTCGTGAACTATTGATAGGATGTTGTTGGCAAACTCATCCAACGTGCATGAATAAAGGTTAAATGAGATACGGGTTCAATATCTGCACGTCTGCCGATGAATCTCTTCGGGGAACATATGGAAGTCCGATACAGGCGCTCGATGGACGTGTGGTCACGACACCATGTGGTCGTCCGTGTGCGTCCTCGAAGAAGTAACGAGGTGACACGTAGCACTCAAAAAGGTCGGAGCTTCAAAACAGGATCGATAACTGTGGCTCAGGAGATCGGCGAGCGGCTGAAACCACGAACACCTTGAGAAGAGTTACGTGTCACGGCGGTTTGAGGATTAATTGGCAGTTAGTGTGACGAGATAATAAAGCATCCGGGTCGCAGGGGAGTGTTGAACTATTATTTTTATCATCTTAATTAGAAAAGAGAGAGAGAGAGAGTCATTACCGGCTCTCTTGACCAAAAGAACTACTTTATAATCCTTTAATTATCTTATCTCACCATCTGGAGACGGAGGGGGAAACGTGTTAAACGAAGTGGGAGGATTACAAATAAGAACAACAACCGTGAAAGTCACCTTATATTTTATGTATTATTTGCAATTTTTTTATAAAAGGAAAGGAGATTAATAGATATAAAAAAATCTCTGAGAAAATGACTCCTCTGGTTGTTGAGAAGTCTATGCTTCATGTGTTAAAGCTGCAATTCTCTCTCCTGACCACCAGGGGGTGACTCCTCTGGTTGTACAGAAGTGTATATAATGACTCTACTTCTCTCTTGATGTATTCCCTCAGTAAACATTGTAAACATGAATTTATGTCAACATCTCTAGTGTCTTCTATACAGCAAGATGTCATCATTTATCCCATTATCCCATACAATACAATACAATATTGCATGTTAGATGACAAAAACAATGTAATAAAGCAGACATTCTTCCGACGATAAGCTTGTTCCGAAGAAATAAAAAACAACTGCGTGGCCTTCTATCATCGTACATTATTCAGTTTCCTTCCTTGAGTCGATGAGGCGTACCTGTGGTCCCTCTCGTTAAATAAGAACAGGTCGCGCTCTTGTTTACGAGGCAAGGCGAGGACCTCAGGTCGGACTTACGGGGCTCTTCCTCCGCAGAATACTAAAGAGAATTATCAGAAGCCGCGAAAACACCGAGACACGGGAGGCGGATTAGAATGGAAACAACAACACAGGCAACATCCAGTAAAAGCCATCCCTACGGAGGGCTTCACAGTCACATATACGGGCCCTCAACCCCGGTACACACACCACACACACACACACACCCGCCGCACACAGTGGTGTAATCAAGAGTTCGGCGTGTTCATCTCGTGGTGTAATTCATCAAAGTGACGGCTGCCAATGAGTCTCAGCCAGACAGCCACAGCTAATCAATCATCAATTTACCTGCTCTTTGTCTCACCGCCGACCACGTTATCAACACACACACACACACATACAACACACACACACACACACACTCGTCAGAGTGTAGAGCGAGGCCCGACTGACGGGTCCTGGTTTAGGGGGTCCTTTCCCTGACGGGTGAGGGAGTAATCAGGGTTTGAGTTCAATGTGTTTTTAATGTTTATCATCTTTTTCTTTTTAAGGACGAGTTTGGAAATCTGCTTTCAATCCAAGAAAAACAGAAGAGAGAATTGATCCATGTCCCCATTACGCATGTTAACGCTGCTTTAATCAATATCTTTTAGATTTCCATTGGCTCAAATATGAAGGTTGGGAATTATTAGTAGTTCTTCATTGTACATATGTTATTTTATTTATTGTGCATATGTCATTTTCTTTATTGTAAATATGTCATTTTCTTTATTGTAAATATATTATTTTCTTTATTGTAAATATGTTATTTTCTTCATTGTGCTATTGTTTTCTCGTATTAGTATTTGGATGATTCTCCTTCTGCCTTTCTGTCTGTTGTTTATTTATTTTTTAAACTACTTTTATAAGTGTATAAAATATTAAAATCTTTTTGGATTGCTAAACGGAATTGTGCATTTAAAATATGCCTGTACTGTAAAAACTGTGTTGTTCATGCTGCTTTTGCCCCCCAAAAAATAAATATAATGCTAAATATAGAAAAAATTATATATATAAGACTTTTATTTAATATCTGAAGACTACCAGGCACATTGTATTACTACGACTACACACCATTCCCATAAACACCAGCCTGCATTTACTTTTCTTTGTGAATTAATAATAAATTGTGTGGTCTGAAGCTCGTGGAGCAAATCAATCATCCGCAGGGCGTTGGATGTGTTAACAAGTGGCGTATCGATGGAAGTGAGATATTCCATTTGTTCCCTAATTGACTGGAGGAGGCGCTCAATTTGCTTCTTCCATAATTGCAGAAGAAGAAGATGAAGCCAGTTCGGTGTGACTCCCTTCCAATCAATACCCCCCTTCCAACCCCTGTGTCCCGTTGCCGGGCGGAAACATGATGGGTTTAGTCCGCTGAGGCTTTAACTTACAGATCTCTACGTCTTTATGGTTAATAAATATGATGAAATACTTAGTTATGTTTAATAAAACATATACAATACTTAGTTAGGTTTAATAAATATGATAAAATACTTAATTATGTTGAAATACTTAGTTAGGTTTAATAAAAGATCATGCAATAGTTAGTTAGGTTTAATAAATATGATGAAATACTTAGTTAGGTTTAATAAAAATAGTTAAATACTCAGTTAGATTTAATAAAAGATGACAAAATACTTAACTAGGTTTAATAAAAGATCATGAAATAGTTAGGTTTAATAAAAGATCATGAAATACTCAATAAGGTTTAATAATGATATTTAAATACTTAGTTAGGTTTAATCAAGAGTTAAATACTTAGTTAGGTTTAATAAAGATAGTTATATACTTAGTTAGGTTGAATAAAGATAGTTAAATACTTAGTTAGGTTGAATAAAGATAGTTAAATACTTAGTTAGGTTGAATAAAGATGGTCTTTTAGGTTAACATAGCTATCAAGGTGCCGTTACTTGGACCCATCCACTTCACCACCAAACACAAAAGTTTGCGGGGTATCTTCAGAGTATTCTGTATTTTTATTTGAAGATGTATCTCTGGATGCTGGATGAGAAGAGTCCGCATCAAAGAAGACCCCTAAAAGAAAAGAAGAGCGCTACAGCTGGTCCACAGGTATGAAATGGTGATTAAATACGGGGTCAATGCAGCGCTGGCTGGCTGGCAGGTAAAGCATTTATGACCCTAAATCAGATCAGTATGTTCTGCTCGTCGCCTCACCAGAGAAACAGAAAACACATCAATAACCAGCGGGCGTTGAGTCGGAGGAGAGGATCTGACCGAGGAGGATGAAATGTTCCAGTTGTTTTGTATTGTCGGAGCATCCTGAATGTCCTGAAAGTATCGAGTCACGTTCTGAAGCTCCATCTCTACCTTCAGGCATCCTCTCGGAACGCCCGTAATTCAGATGAATCAAAGGTCCTAAATCATCGAGTCTGTGGGGAAGCCTTTGTGCCCCAAGGTACCTCCACTATATTCTGCATTTCCTGTTAGAAAATGTGCACGTTAATTTAGATCGGGAGGATTTTCATTGGCCGAGAGACGCAGATAATGTTTGATGCGCCTCTGAGTTGGAGAATATCTTTAGCCTTTAGATTGACAGCTGAATATTTTGTGTTAATGTGAGAATGTGTGTGTCCATATGGCCTTGCTCTTCGCTGTCCTTCAACAATCTCATCTACATACTCATAAATCATTCACGTCTGACATCTCTCTGACTTATATTCACAATTCACACACACAAATACACACATACACACATGTGGGCATTGTCATAATGAGATGTTTGAATACTCTTTTAGCTCCAACCAAAATAACCCACATTCTCGTGGATGGACGGACAGATCTTAATGGATGGATTTTATTGCATTGGCAACACTAACCCTAACCCATCCTTTCATAAATGGATGAAAGGATGGACCTAGTTTATTGGATGGATGGATTATATTGGCTGAGTGAAAAGTAGGATGGATGGATGTTATTGGTTGGACGGATTGTATTGGATGGATGGATAAATGGAAGGATGGATGTATTGATTGTGAGTGAATGAACTTTATTGGATATATGTTGACTCAGTCTGTGATATCAAATGATGCCAAAGATAATTAAAATTCTAAAATGTTACAACTATCTGAAAAACTACAGTTTTCCCCTCAAAATATTAGTTTCAGCAACTGACATCCCAACACACGTCCTCCTGTGACGCTCTGCTCGTGAGCTAATGCTACTGACAAGCTAACGGTTGAGTTTAGGGTCCATGTCACAACGTATCAGTTCAACTTTGCATTTCCATTGTGCAGTCTGTGTGCCCCCCCCCCCCCCCCCCCATGCCATTCCAGTTTTCACTGAATGAATTATTCAAGTCAAGATACGGCAGCGCCGCATAGAATGGAATAATCTGAATGTTCTTCGCACCAATTTAAACACTTTTAAACATAATTTATCTCGACAGGAAGCGGTTGGTGTTGTGGGAACGTTGGGGTCTCTGCTAGAATCTCATATGAAGGTTAGTGGCTGTACAACATTAATGTGTCATAGTGCACCAGATGAAGGGTCCATGTTGCCTTATTTCAACATTCAATTTGACATTTTCCCTAAAATACACAAATACTATGTTTTTAGAACTTGTTTTGTTATCTAACCCTAACTTGTTGGTTTAGTTGACTAAACCTAACTTGTTGGTTTTGTTGACTAAACCTAACTTGTTGGTTTTGTTGACTAAACCTAACTTGTTGGTTTTGTTGACTAAACTTAACTGTTGGTTTTGTTGACTAAACCTAACTTGTTGTGGTTTTGTTGACTAAACCTAACTTGTTGTGGTTTTGTTGACTAAACCCAACTTGTTGGTTTTGTTGACTAAACTTATCTGTTGTTTTTTGTGACTGAACCTAACTTTTGGTTTTGTTGTCTAAACCTAACTTGTTGTTTTTTGTGACTGAACCTAACTTTTGGTTTTGTTGTCTAAACCTAACTTGTTGTTTTTTGTGACTGAACCTAACTTTTGGTTTTGTTGTCTAAACCTAATTTGTTGTGGTTTTGTTGACTTAACTTCTGGTTTATTTTAAATTTCACAGACTTCAGGACAACAACGTGCTTCAAGTGATGTTGAGATCCAGGAACACGTTGTTTACGTGTTGTCCACTCAGAGATAATGGAAGTGATAAATGGCGAGCGGGCGCTGAGCAGGAATGTAAAACACACGGACGACCGACCGGACGTGCTGGTATGTGTGAAGGTTGCCAGATGGGGTCAAAGGTCACGGGTCAACATCAGGCTCTGAGTGAAGGCAGAGGGGCTCAATGCTGCATGTGTAACGGAGACACACACACACACATCTGAGGAAACAGCAGAAGAAGAAAGAACATCTGAAACATACGAGAATAAAGAAAGCTTTTGAATGTAGACGTTTTCGAAAGAATAATAGGAGAATATTAAAGAACAACACACACACAATCTGTTTCTCTCCATATAAAATGGTGCAGTGTTTGGGTGGACTTTAAGACTATTTACTTATTGTATTATATAAAAATGTACCAACAAGTAGAAAACTTGCTGGTGTTCTTGGTGGTGAATAATAATGACATAACACAAAATGTATTAAATTAACACATTTTCCCAAAACACTTTAAATCTGCAGCACATTGTTTTATAATCTTGAAAAAAAATGCTAAAAACACATTTAAAACTGAATATTTAATTTCAATATGTGTATATAAAATGGGATGAATTAAATTATATTTGTATTTTTTCTTTTTTGCACAAATAATATTACAATAATATGTGATGAATTAAATAGTCTTTGTATTTTATTTTATTTTTTATTTCATTTTTTCTATATTATTTACTATTTTAAATAATATAGAAGAAGAACAATTGCTGCATTTCTCATTACTTCCTGTTACTTTACTGTGAAAAGTGTTTTCGGAGGTTCGAGTGAGTTTTGGCCGAGATGCACGTTTGTAATTGTTGACGTTTATGAAGAGTTACAATTAATAAAATAAAAGTGTCTCCTGCTTGTTCTCGAGAGCATCCCCAGTGACCTGGGAGTCCGCGAGGGAGAGCGCCGCGTTAACTTTAACGGCCAGAAGCCCACCAGAAGGTATAAATCTCTACAAGCGTCATTCCCTGCTCGTTGACCTCTGACCTTTTAATCGACACTCAAAAACACGCCGCCGACTCGGCTCTCACGTTGAGTCTACTGTACCACGCAGAGACTTATGAAACAAGAGGTGAGGGCCCAGGGTCGGGGATTACTCCTCCAGCAACAAAGCCTCCATTGTGCTGCAGGCCCTCGATCAGCAGCGGGCGGCCGCACGCTCAACCGGGCAGATTTACTACGACTTACTCCGGTTGCACAACGTCGACAGGGGAATAAAACCATTTAAATAAATAAATCACATGTATATTACATCTCCGTGACAATTTAAATTAATTAAATTTACCATCATCTATTTTAAAGTAGGATTAAGCTGCAGCACAAGAAACACCTGGCAACACTATTCTTGTTGTTTTTTTAATTAAAATAATTAATATATTTGTTGTATTTAGAAGCGGTGTTTTGAAGTTGTTAGCTCTCTTATTTAAAAGGTGAACACCCTTTTGCTTTATGCCCCGTCTGTTATTAAAGGGGTGGCTGTCTTTCTTTAATGAGCTTCAGTTTAAAACACACTGAGTTGAATGTGGGAGAAGAAATGTGGGACTTCCTCATGCAGCTTTTCAAAATAAGATACCCGATGGTGACAAACAGTTTGTTAAATTATTAATTTGGTACTGTTAATGTACAATTTTATACAAGCAGGGAATGGTGCAGTTTGCACAAAGCAACTGTTATTATCACAACTTTATTATTTTATTTTATTTATATAAATGTCTATGTTGCATTGTTTTGTGTGACATAAAGCAGTTTAAATAAAGTGGAATTTGAGGTGGATTATATTAAAAAAAGGTATTGTATCACATCATTATCCCTAAATAAATTAATATATTTACAAAATCACAGTAAAGAGATTAAAAATTAAGAAATGTCAGCTGCCGGCTTAAATACATTTTTTTAAAGAATTGCCCTCATAATTTTCTCTAATAATTCTGATAATTGAATAGCCTTTTTGTTTTTGTTTTGTGTGTGTCCTGTCTGTAGTGGCTTTACTAAGTAAGTAGACACACAGAAATCAATACATATCATTTTGAATTCTAAAAGATTGTCAAATAAGTTTTAATTGTTAATAAAAATAATTTAAAAAAAAACTAAAAAAAAAAAATAATCATTAATAACCATAAAGAAAATAGAATATAATTGAATATGATTTTCAGATTTTGTTATTTTTTTGTTTAAAAAAATCTAAGAAAACACTTTGAATCATTAGACTACTGCCTAAAAGTGTTATTATTGTCATTTTTATGACATTTGTTTATATCCTGGAAGCCTAAATACGTTTATTTATTATTTTTGAACATTAAATGTTATTTCAAAAAGTGTCTTCCAATGTCCACCCGGGAGAGATGACGGGAGATCAGAAAAGGCGGTGTCCATTTCTTATCTTCTTTTCAGCCGTTTTGCAGCTTTTAATTTGAAAGGATAAGAGCCAAACTTCCGGTGTTGCCGCTTTCTAACTTGACTGGTGGTTTAAACCCAAAGGCTTTGGGCTTTTTTTTTTTTGCACTGGGAGGAGGAGGAGGAGGAGGAAGAGGAGGAGGAGGAGGAGGAGAGGACTCCGGGTGTGTTGCGTATCGCGGTTCGCAGCGGAGCTCCCGGCTGAGACCCGGACTACAAGCGCGAGACTGGACACACACAAACACACACACACACACGGCTGCTGGTCTTTTTTTTAACTGGATGTGTGAGCGCGCGCCCGCGAGTGCGCGTGGTCATGATTGACACCTGAGCCGCGCAGGTAGCCAGCCGTGTTTCCTGGGCGTGGGACTCGACTCCTCGTGTCCTCGTGTCCTCGTCTCCTCGCCTCTTAAGGGTGGAATATTGTTGGACTACAAACTTCAGGCTGCGGAGCTGCGCGCGCGCCTCGCGCTCGGACCGGGATGTACGTCTGGGAACTTTTCTTTTCTTTTTCTGGCACGCAGAGGCTTTTATACTTCTAACTTCTGGAGACGTCTAGGAGGGAATACCGACCGAGAGGAGGAATACCGGGAGAGAGAAAGAGAGGAGGAATATAGAAGGAGAGAGGAGCACTCACGAGGTGAGGAGTGTTTTATTCACCGCGTCGTTTCCTTCTGTCTTTCATGTTCAGACGTCACGCTGCGATCCCCGAACTTCACATCGACACGCGCACGCGCGTACGTCCGCACGCACGTCGACCTGCGTGTCGTCACTTCGGTGCCGCAATCAACGTGTGTGTGTGTGTGTGTGTGCGCGTGTGTTTCAGAGCTTGCGAGAGTCTGTGTGTGTGTGTGTGTGTGTGTGTGAGAGAGAGAGATAGAGAGCGAGCGAGTCTGTGACAGAGAGAGAGAGAGAGTCTGTGATAGAGAGAGAGAGAGAACGAGAGTCTGTGATGGAGAGAGAGAGAACGAGAGTCTGTGATGGAGAGAGAGAGCGAAAGTCTGATAGAGAGTCTGTGATGTAGAGAGAGAGAGAGATAGAACGAGAGTCTGTGATAGAAAGAGAACGAGAGAGTCTGATGGAGAGAGAGAGAGAGAGAGTGAGTGATAGAGAGAGCTCCGGGCTGTGAGTGTCTACATGAGATGTGTAAGTGGTTGAGGAGGTCCTCGTGGGCACATGTTAGATTCCCAGATGTTTGGAAGGGATGTTTGTGCACCGGGGGGAGGAAGAGGAGGAGGAGGAGGAGGAGGAGGAGGGCTGAACATCTGGACCCACAGCGCGTGGGCCGAGGCATTCAGCCCCCCCCCCCCCCCCCCCCCATGCCTTTTGGAGCACCTGTGCACGATCCGTTAACTTTGATTTATCGTCCACATTAACTCATTAGCTGATGAAGACGCACGGCTCCTGTGTCACTCACACACTACGCGTTGCCGTGGTTACGGATGTTTACAGCCAGACGATGAAGTCTCCTCCGTCACGTCTGTGGCTCCGGTGGTCATTAAGCACATTCAACTTATTACAGGGGGGGGGATCTTTTCAAACGCCGCCGCCGGCCATCTGCTCCCGGCATTGCTGCACATGGTGGGGAGGGGGGCGGGTAATTACCCGTGGTGGTGGTGGGGGGGGGGGGGGTAATTACCCGTGGTGGCAGCTAATGGATCAGAGGAGCCGGCGGCCAATGAGACGCTCCGAGGCGTCTGAAAGCAGTTAGAAGTTCATCGTTTAATTCTCTCTAGTGAGTCGTGTTGGAGGCCTAGTGTCGCCCCCGTTGCCCCTCTGGGACATCGGGGGCGACACTAGACCTCTCAGGCCGCGGTGCCCTTTGCCCCGGTGTGTTACCGTGACGATTGAACTGGTTTGCTCCTCGGGCAACAAGCTCACCTTTAAATCCACAACGTGGGAACTGCACTAAAGTCACACTGAGCCCTGTTGATTCATATATATATCTATATATCTATATAGATATATAGATACATATATACATGCATATATATATATTTATATATATATATAAATATTCATATATATAATATATATATATATGAATATATATATATATATATATATATATATATATATATATATATATATATATATATATATATATATTCATGAGTGTGACGTTCACCATCTCGGGAGGTCAGCAGGTTAACTCGGTGTTTTAGGTGTTTTAGCTGGACGTGTTTTGCATTTGTCCGCGTCGCTCTGGGCTCTTTGTCCGAGTTGTTTTCTCTTATCTTTTTTTGTTCTTTTCTTT
Organism: Liparis tanakae; assembly: GCA_036178185.1. Taxonomy (NCBI): domain Eukaryota; kingdom Metazoa; phylum Chordata; class Actinopteri; order Perciformes; family Liparidae; genus Liparis; species Liparis tanakae. The sequence goes on from CM070089.1 coordinate 1,452,106, forward strand.
TTTTTAAAGTGGACTTTGCTCTGAACGTTGAGTTTTGGAAATGTGCTCGAGTGTCTGTGGTCACATCAGCGTGTTAAAGGGAGAGCTTGACATCTGGTCCGTCCCCCTTTGCCAGTTGTGCTATTTCAAGTTTGCAACCAAGCTAACAAGTTTGAGAACTACAAAGCTAACACGCTTCTAAACTACAAAGTTAATAAGTTTGAGAACTACAAAGCTAACACGCTTTTGAACTACAAAGCTAACACGCTTGTTAGGAAGCTTGTGAGTTAAAATATTTCCCTCTTCAATAAAACTTTATTGAATTAATGAAGAATCCTGACGACAAACTCTTAATGTCGAGGGTAGTAACAGATTTCGTGCCCCCCCCCCCACCCCCACCCCTGCTTGCCATCATGTAGCTATTAGCTTAGCATTTTCTGCAGCCATTCAACACTCTCTGTATTAAATAATAATGAATGTCTTTTTATTTTACCAAGCATTTAACATTTAAAAAAGCAAAGATGCCAGACGGTATTTAAGCTCCTCTGTTTTGTCTCCTCTATGTTTCGTCTCCTCTATGTTTCGTCTCCTCTGTGTTTCGTCTCCTCTGTTTCGTCTCCTCTGTGTTTCGTCTCCTCTGTGTTTCGTCTCCTCAGTGTTTCGGCTCCTCAGTGTTTCGGCTCCTTTTCGTCTCCTCTGTGTTTCGTCTCCTCGGTGTTTCGTCTCCTCGGTGTTTCGTCTCCTCTGTGTTTCGTCTCCTCTATGTTTCGGCTCCTCTGTGTTTCGTCTCCTCGGTGTTTCGTCTCCTCAGTGTTTCGGCTCCTTTTCGTCTCCTCGGTGTTTCGTCTCCTCTATGTTTCGGCTACTCTGTGTTTCGGCTCCTCTATGTTTCGGCTCCTCTGTGTTTCGGCTCCTCTATGTTTCGGCTCCTCTGTGTTTCGGCTCCTCGGTGTTTCGGCTCCTTTTCGTCTCCTCTGTGTTTCGTCTCCTCTGTGTTTCGGCTCCTTTTCGTCTCCTCTGTGTTTCGTCTCCTCTGTGTTTCGGCTCCTTTTCGTCTCCTCTGTGTTTCGTCTCCTCTGTGTTTCGTCTCCTCTGTGTTTCGTCTCCTCTATGTTTCGGCTCCCTTGTGTTTCGTCTCCTCTGTGTTTCGTCTCCTCTGTGTTTCGTCTCCTCTATGTTTCGTCTCCTCTGTGTTTCGTCTCCTCTGTGTTTCGTCTCCTCTGTGTTTCGTCTCCTCTGTGTTTCGTCTCCTCTATGTTTCGGCTCCCTTGTGTTTCGGCTCCTCGGTGTTTCAGCGCTCTGCGGTCGGACTGCCGGGGACCTGTTTGACTGGAATGCGGCGGCCGGTTCGGTTTGACTCGAGTCGCCCGAGGCCGCAAAGTAAACTGTGAAGGAAGTGAAGAGGAATCGAGACGATCTGTCAGATGATGACGGTGGAGTGAAGCTTATGGCGGCGCGGAGTAAACAACCGCGATAATAAACGATAAACAACGGATGACATCGCTGACGTGCCGGTATGGAATGTTGGAGAATGACGAGTTTTTAATGAGAGCAAGGAGACGAGAGAAGGAGGAGAAGGAAAGGGTGTAGACTGGACAAACCTTCTCTGGACGCCACCACAACCTACTGATTTACTTACTTATTTACTTTGACTTGAATTATTATTTCTCCTTCTTTATAGTTTACTTAAAAAAATAAAAATACAATTTTTATATATATATATATATATATATATATATATATATATATATATATGTTTAAATTATTCTTTTTACTTTATTATTTATTGTTCAAAATGAGAATTTACTTCTAAAAATACAATTATTTTTCATTCGTATTATTTATATTTAACTTATTTATTCTTACTTTATTATTATTTCTTATCATGTATTAATTTTATTTTTCTAAATAATAATTTACTTAAAAAAATAATATATTATTTACTTTTTTAATAAGTATATTACTTTAGTAATTATTTACCTTGATTTATTTCTTACCATTAATATTATTAACATTAATGACAATAATAATAATAACGTTAAAAACAATAATACAATTGATTTATCTTTTTTAAATCAACTTATCAACGTTGTTATAATTAAATAAAGGTTTTTATTGGCCACTTAAATGTACTTAAATCTTCTGGATTAAGACTTCATCCACGGTGGAATCCCCCCACGTGTTTTTATTTGCGGTCCATGTGGCGAAGGACGGATCACATCGTGTCACGGTAACATGTGAATAACACGGAACACATGAAAGGTCAAAGTTCAAACTGTCTCGCAGGCGGGCGTCGTGCTCTCTCTCTTCGTTGAACTTTACATGATGTCGTGTTGGACTGGAACCATGTGACCTGTGCATTCGAACGCCCCAAATTAAATTAGAGGGAGAGAGAGAGCTCCTTAAAAAGTCTTCTCCACGTCGTAGTGATTTAACACAGGAAGTCGTCGCTGGAGGTCAAAGGTCAAAGGTCAAAGGTCGCTCACTTTCTGCTGCTCATTTGTCTCCAGAGTTTCTTTCCATCGTGTTTGACGGATGTTGTTTTTATGCTTTTACTTGTTTACATTTAGTTTGTGTGCATAAAGTAAACAATAAAGACACCGTCTGGTTTTAGGATCGCCCTTTAAAAAAAAAAGATTTTGGGAAAATATATAAATAAAATTCTAAAAAAGGAAACTTTAAAATATAGATTTTTAGATTTCAAAATATATATACAATACATATAAATAAAACAACGTGTACAGGTCTGGTCCGTAAAAACAGACGTGAGAAAATAAAAGAAACCACATGGGAGCTTAGAAAAGTTCTGCATCAAAATCACATTTAATTTTGCACACGTCTCATTTGAAATGATACCAAACCAACAAATAAAAGAAAAAAGCTTTAAATTCTGTCATGTGACCTAAAAAAAAGGAAAATCTTCACAGAGCAACAGGTTGTAAACATTTAAATTAATTTAATCCCAACATTGGTAAACCTAACCCGGAGTGGGTTGACCTTTGCACACCCTGGGTGACTGACTGATGACCTCCGTGTAGCCTGTAGTTCATGTGGAGACTTTGTGTCTCATGAATAAATAAATAAATACATTGTTGTTGCTCCGTATATTTTCCTCCATCTGTTTCCTCGGGGGAACAGAAACAAATATAAATTGTTACGTGTTTATATAAATACATTTTATTTTCACGCAACAAAAAAACAGTTTAAAGCAAATTGTCCCGGTGGTTCCTCCGCCGCTCCGTTTCCTCGATGGAGCGACTTGTAAGTCATTTTTTTTCCCGTCGGCGTTCTTTTAACACCCCCCCCCCCCCCCCCCCCCCCAGAGATGCTCTTTAACGCCGTGACAGCCGATCCATACCCTCTCTCTTGTCTTTGTGTCTCGGCCTCTATAATGATGATGATGATGATGGAGGAAGAGGGGGACGCGTGGCGGCCTTTCAGCCTCCCGAGTGCTGCTCGCCGCCTCCGTCTCTCTCCGTCTGATTCAGGGTCACGTCAGTCAGACTGACGCTTTTAGAGAATGGAAAACATGAAAAGGGACGGAAAGATGAAACCGGCGCTCCGTCTAATCCAGACGTCTCTTTTCTTTTCATGCGACGCCGTTTTTAATCAGGCGCTTTAGTACGGGGGGGGGGGGGGGGGGCACTTCACTGTGTGAGGTTCATGAGACCAAAGGAACCGAGCGCCGGCCCTGAGGTTCCAGCCAGAGACCCACGGAGTCCATTCCTCTGGTTCTCTCCATCATTCACTCCTGAATGTCCGATAGTGGGACGTGTGTTGGTCTCCAGCCCCGATCCATACCTGGATAATATTTACTTGTATTCAATATCAAGTTCCCAAAAAGCCTCAGCTTGTAAAATGCAGCGCTTGCAGGAAGGAGCTCCGTTGTCGGATCCTCACTTTTAGGGCATGAATGCACCGCCGGGAAGAATTCACGTCCCATTTATTCTTTATTTTTAACGCTATTAAAAGTCAAATTTAAGGGACTTTAATGAAAAAGCAGGTGGGTTTCCTCTCAGAACGTTATTGTGCTTTTTTTTATTGAGCTAATGGGACGAACTGGAACCAATGGGAACCATTTACGGGAATTGGGGGGGAAATGGCCGCCGGCCCAGTGGAGCTGTGAGCCAATGAGATCCTCCGGGTCACATCGGCGAGAGCGTCCAGCGCCAAACGAGTGTTTTACACTTCTCTTTAAACGTGGGCGTAATCTGGCTTTAAAGACGCAACAAAGCACGAGTTCCCCCCCCCCCCCCCCCCCCCGCAGGAAGTCATTAAAGTGAGTTGCTGCTGCCCGTGTCGACGTTGCATCACCGCAGGAAGTTGCTCCTCATCGTTGGAAGTTACTTCTGGACGAGGTCCAAGAATCTGACTAAAGGAGACGTCCAAAGATGTTTTTATAAATGACCATTTCTTAACATTTTATAGACTAATGATGATTTAAATGATTGCAGATCAAACATAATGTGATAATATTTGTCCATATGTAATGTCGCAATATTGCTGTTATTACAATACCTGAGGGTTTTGCCTTGTTTCAACATGAACGTCGTACTTTTCAATATTATATATATATTTTTTTAAATCGTTATTTGGATTTCCTTTTTTATATATGTTTTATATATATATATAATTTTGTATATATATATATACATATTTTATATATATATATATATATATATATATATATTTGAACATTCACCTCATTTTGCAACGGAATAGTTTCAGGTCACGGCAGATTTGTGTGTGCGTGTGTGTGTGTGTGTGCGTGTGTGTGTGTGTGTGCTTCTGGTTGCGTGTTTGTATTTGTTCGTGGGCAACAGATCGTGTGCGTTTTAATTGTGTAGCGTCCAAAGGTTGTGTTTGCAGTAGCAGCAGTGTGTGTGTGTGTGTGTGTGTGTGTGTGTGTGTGCGTGTGTGTGTGTACCGGGGTGTGTGTGTCCTTGACCACTGTGTGTTCATTGAGCTGAAGCTTCCCGACGGCCACTCTTTACTTTCTCTTCAGCGATCCTCAAAGCCTCAGAGTTCTACTTCCTGTTTGTGTAAAGCCTCAGAGTTCTACTTCCTGTTTGTGTAAAGCCTCAGAGTTCTACTTCCTGTTTGTTTCCATTGCTCCTCCCAAGTGTCATGTCCTCTTCCTCTTCTTCAAACCAATCATTGTGGCATCATCTTCACTTGATACGTGTATCCCTCCTCCTCCGTGTGTGTGTGTGCATGTATGTATGTGTGTGTGTGTGTGTCAAAATCTCTTGGAGAAATCGCACCATCAGCCGCTGTCTGCTGCTGTGGCATCTCACTCACACCGTGTGTGTGTGTGTGTGTGTGTGTGTGTGTGTGTGTGTGTGTGTGTGTGTGTGTTAAACTAACACTCAGCGCAGTATGAGTGTGAGATGCTCATATCGACAGACACGTTCGCACATTTGAGAGCTGCATGGCGGCATGAGACGAGACCAGAGTGAGTGAGTGTGTGTGTGTGTGTGTGTGTGTGTGTGTGTGTGTGTGACTCCGCTAGGTGGCGGGTCACATGACCTCCAGGTGACGTGTCTCTCTCCAGCCCTCGAGGAAAGACACACTGACGAGTCGACGGTTCTTTTCGTCGACTGAAAGACTTCCACGAGGAAATAAAATCTTAATTAGTTTAATTTTGAACACATTTAGAAGAACTCTGACGCATTTCCCTTAAAGTCGTGTTTACATTCGGCCGTTGTGACACATTCCTCTCAAATATTGACTCTGCTCTTGTTTATAGAATCTGACGAAGTCTGAAGGTCGACTTTGTTTTGGGGTCAAAAAGGAGAAAAGAAGAAGGACTTTAGTTTAGGTGATCATTCTGACCTCGACCAATCACGTCGCTGGATTTCTTCCTCCCTTTGGACCTCCTATCCTTCTGTTTCGTACCTTTTCACAATAAAAGCCCAAGAGACACGAGCACACTGTAACTTTGATGCGGATCATCATCTTCCGCAGCTTTTATTTTGAAAACTTAAATATTAAACCAAACGCCTGGTAAAAATATAAAAATCTTAATATATTAAAATATATAGTAAAAATATAAAAGTCTTAATATATTAAAATATATAGTAAAAATATAAAAGTTTAAATATATTAAAGTATATAGTAAAAATATAAAAGTTTAAATATATTAAAATATACAATAAAAATATTAAGTTTTAAATATATTAAAGTATATAATAAAAATATTAAAGTTGAAATATATTAAAGTATATTTTATACTAGCCTGGCCTAGTCTACTGTGGTCTAGTCTAGTCTAGTCTGGTCTGGTCTGATCTGGTCTACTGTGGTCTGGTATGGTCTGGTCTGGTCTGGTCTAGTCTGTTCTAGTCTAGTCTGGTCTACTGTGGTCTGTTCTGGTCTACTGTGGTCTGGTCTACTGTGGTCTAGTCTAGTCTGGTCTACTGTGGTCTAGTCTAGTCTACTGTGGTCTAGTCTAGTCTACTGTGGTCTAGTCTAGTCTACTCTGGTCTAGTCTGGTCTGGTCTACTGTGGTCTAGTCTACTCTGGTCTAGTCTGGTCTGGTCTACTGTGGTCTAGTCTAGTCTGGTCTACTGTGGTCTCCAACAGGAAACCCGATCCCTCTCTCCTCTCCTCCACTATTTTGTCTTTTTCTTCCAACTTTCCCACGAGTCTCTCTGGACCTTCCGCCTCTCTTCTCACTTCGAATGTTCTTTTCTCTTTCGGGGTTTCCGCTCGGCAGCGACATCAATATTCATGCGAGTTCATATAAAAATATACGATTTAAACCCACAGCCCGAGTCAGAAGAAGTCAAATCACGCAATCAGCGTGATTGCGATGTCTGATTACAGCCGCAGCAGCTTCATTGTTGTTGTTGTTGTTGTTGTTGGTTGTTTGTTTGTTTTCTTCTCAAGGTTCAATTCTGACGGTTTTTGGGACGGATGTGAGATTCAGACGCTGTGATTGTTGTGGACATTCGTGTTGTTGTTTTTTTAGATTT
>CM070089.1:1461558-1499058 GCA_036178185.1 Liparis tanakae
AGAAGGGTCGTTAAAAAAGTTTGAATGTTATACGACTAACAAGTCGTAGTTGTTGTTGAAATAAAAAGGAAAGTTGTCTTATTCACCTCCAGTGACGAAAAAGTGATTGTTGGGTCAATAAGTGAACCGGGGTCAAAGGTCGGTGAGACCCGTCCTCTAGGTATCCGTGGCAACGGAAGGTCGAGTCCACAGAAGTTGATCTGAATCCAGCGGATACTTCCTGTTGTGTGTTGGGACTCCTCAGATCAGTGTTTCCTGGAAGTCCCTCTCTCTTTCTTTCTTTCTCTCTCTTTCCCTCTCTATTTGTCTCTCCCTCTCTTTCTTTCTCTCTCTTTCCATCCCTCTCTTTCTTCATCTCTGTCTTGCAGTGTTATAAACGGTATGCATGTTTACATTTTGTATATGTGAGCATAGACGTGTGTTTGTATATATAAGTAAATGTATGTGTGTATATGTGGATGTGTTTATATATATATATATATATATATATATATATATATATATATACACATGTGTGTTGTGTAAATGTGTGTCTGTGTGTGTTCATATATACAAGTGTGCGTGTGTATTTATGTACATGTTTGTGTGTATTTGTGTGTGTGTGAGTGTGTATGTATATATACCTATGTGTGTGTCTGTGTGTTCATATATACACGTTTGTGTGTGTGTGTGTGTGTGTGTGTGTGTGTTGTAGTAAATTCCTGCTCCAGTTATGAGGTGAATGTTCAGATGGTTTCAGTTTATTTTCTCAGTCATGGAAAACGTTCGCTGCCAAAAACAAACCACCCAAAACTTCTCCATCAGCTTCTCCTCCTCTTCCTCCTCTTCCTCCCTCCTTTTTTGTTTTCACTTGATTCACTTTCCTTACTCGTCTCACCTTCTTCCTTGTTCCTTATTCCTCCTCTTCCTCCTTTTCCAATCATTGCACCGCGTGTGTTTCTTCTTCTCCGTGGCGGTCCAGAGGAAAAGGGGGCGGGGCTCTACGGAAACCGCACAATCGTGATTTAAGTATCGAGAACTGAAAACATGAATCGCGTCTCTGGATTCAGGCTCAATAGAAACGTCTTTTCCATTAATGACAAGAATTATGACATCAATCAAACTTTATATGAAGCGCTGCGAAGCGTTTGATCCTGAAACTTTGCTATAAGAGCTTCAAGAAGATGATTTTTAAAAAGCTGTCATCGACTATATGACATTAAAAAGTGTATTTATGGTCGTTTATATTGATGGATACGTCCCCCGGAGCAGCTGGAATCTCATTTAATCCAACATTGAGTTTGAAGGGCGATCAACGTGAAAACAACAACAACGATTATAACAACATAGAAGTCGTTTAGAGTTCAAGGTCCTCTGGATGTTCTCGCCTTTGAGATGAGAGATTCTCGAGTGGAGGAAAGTATCACGTGAGACTCCACGAGGCAGAGCTGCATCTCATTAACGTGTGTGTGTGTGTGTGTGGGGGGGGGGGATTTCAATGCCAACAACACACGTACACACAAACTCACACACACGCTTCAGGGTCATTACTCAAGGACACACACACACACACTGATTGTGGGTGTATCAGCATGAGGTTGCACAGGCCTAAGACTCGTTAGTCAAAACAAGCTCCGCCCCCATATCTCGTATTCATAAACTACTTTTATTACCTTTTTTACAAACCCTGTAAAGTATTAAATGATTGAGACATAAAGTCATGTTTACAATGTTTACTGAGGGAATACATCAAGAGAAGGAGAGTCATTTATATAGACTTCTATACAACCAGAGGAGTCGCCCCCTGGTGGCCAGCAGAGAGAATGCAGCTTTAACACATGAAGCGTAGACTTCTATACAACCAGAGGAGTCATTGTCTCAGACTTCCTCTGACGTCCCCCGCGGTCCGTCGTCTCTCTGCTCGGACGCCGTAACCTCCGTCAGCCGTCGAGCACTTTGCATAAATGCTCCGTATAAATGCAGCATTTACATTTTCTACATTCTCTTCTGTTTGCCGCGGCACATTTCCATTCCCTCTGAGACGTGGAGCCGTCGGCCTCTTACGTGATTAGTCAAGCTTATTTGGGCCGTAGTTTAAAGTTTTTATTCAACCCTCGTTCATCCTTTTTTATTCCTCTTCTTCACCAGCCGTCGGGTCAACGAGACACTTTCCCTCTCCCGCGAGACCGTTGGTGTGACTCCCAGGGAAGTCTCTTTATTCCCTTTATTCCCTTTATTGAGTGGAAGTAAACAGACTTCTTTTGCATTGACGATGTAAATGTTCTCAGACACAAACGCATTACATGAATTGGATCGGGGTTTAAAACACTGCCTGTGTATTAATTATTATCTGTTGTGCAGTAGGAGGCCCGTAGCCGAGGTGTGTGTGTGTGTGTGTGTGTGTGTGTGTGTGTGTGTGTGTGTGTGTGTGTGTGTGTGTGTGTGTGTGTGTGTGTGTGTGTGTGTGTGTGTGTGTGTGTGTGTGTGTGTGTGTGTGTGTGTGTGTGTGTGTGTGTGTGTGTGTGTGTGTGTGTGTGGCCAGTGATTTGCCGGCTGTGCTCTGTCACTTCCATTAAACATGGCGTCCTCATTCCTGAACTCTCCCTTCGTATCTCTACCTCCTCTCTCCGTCTCACTTTTCTTTTCTGCGTCTCTTCTTTTTTCTTTTCTAGCGATGCTCATCTCTCGCTTGGTTGCCGTTGCTGAGGTGTGGAGACTCTGGCCTGTCTGCCACGCGCACACACACACACACACACACACACACACACACACACACACACACACACACACACACACACACACACACACACACACACACACACACACCTCAGACAGAGCGCTTCGCCCCACTGGTCAGGAAATTGGACCCTCAACAGTCTGTATATATTGGAGATGACATTCCTTTGAAGAGTCTAGCTGCCACACACACACAGGCACAGGCACACACACAGGCACACACAGAAACACACACACACACACCACACACACTGATTTGAAGACAGGAGTCTGTTGCGATTGCTGGTTTTAACTATGGAGTCTTATCTGCAGAGCCACTATCAGTAGTTTCTCTCTCTCTCTTGTCTCTTGACAGTCGGTGTCTCTCGCCCATGTGTGCTGCTGACAGATAACACATTGACGTTAATTATGTGTCATGCCGCCTGTCAGACGGAGTCGAGCAGAGGAGACGTTACTGGATCCAACATCGATACTCGGATTGTTCCAGCTCCTCAACTTTAAGATGAAGTTTGTTAAGTTCAAGCTTTAATAATTTGGGTCTTATTTTAGTTTTGTCCACCATTTATTAAACTTAAAGCTACAAAAAACGTTCATGTATGTTGGTTATATCTCCCCCTGTGGACTAAAGTGGTAGTGTTGGTTCTGGCGCCCCCTGTGGACTAAAGTGGTATTGTTGGTTTTGGTGCCCCCTGTGGACTAAAGTGATAGTGTTGGTTCTGGCGCCCCCTGTGGACTAAAGTGGTAGTGTTGGTTCTGCTGCCCCCTGTGGACTAAAGTGGTAGTGTTGGTTCTGCTGCCCCCTGTGGACTAAAGTGGTAGTGTTGGTTCTGCCCCCTGTGGACTAAAGTGGTAGTGTTGGTTCTGCCCCCTGTGGACTAAAGTGGTAGTGTTGGTTCTGACTCCCCCTGTGGACTAAAGTGGTAGTGTTGGTTCTGCCCCCTGTGGACTAAAGTGGTAGTGTTGGTTCTGGCGCCCCCTGTGGACTAAAGTGGTAGTGTTGGTTCTGGCGCCCCCTGTGGACTAAAGTGGTAGTGTTGGTTCTGCCCCCTGTGGACTAAAGTGGTAGTGTAGGCTCTGGCGCCCCCTGTGGACTAAAGTGGTAGTGTTGGTTCTGACTCCCCCTGTGGACTAAAGTGGTAGTGTTGGTTCTGACTCCCCCTGTGGACTAAAGTGGTAGTGTTGGTTCTGACTCCCCCTGTGGACTAAAGTGGTAGTGTTGGTTCTGGCGCCCCCTGTGGACTAAAGTGGTAGTGTCTCTGAGCACCAGGGTACCTCTCTTTCTGCTGCACCAGGGTCTGACAGCCTGCCCTCTGGTTTAACCAATTGAAACACTGCAGCATACATTTCCCAGAATGCAACTCAACACAAAGCTGGTGTTGATTCACCCTTTAACAGAAGAAAGGAGCCAGCCGTGCTGATGCAGCCTGCTGAGGGTAATTGAGGATGACGACCTGTTTTTCCTGCTCAGGGCTTCACGCCTCCGAAACTACTGCAAGCACTCATTTGGTGATTTGCAGGTAAAAACAACAACAACAACAACAACAACGACCTGTCTAGACGTCCTAATCATGGGCGTAACGCACTAAATGCTGTTGTTACTACGGTTACGAATGACTGAATCACTGCTACTAGAGGCAGTTTTTTATGACGCGGTCTCTGCGAACAACGTAGTAGAAAAACATTGAAACCTCCTCAAATTAAAAAGTTTAGTACATCAATTAAAAATGTTATTCACCAGCCTCCTATAAACCCGTTGAGTGTCACTCGCTGTCTTAATGTGTGTGTGTGTGTGTGTGTGTGTGCGATTCCCTCAAACTGTGTGTCTGTACTTCCATTACAAAGCCACAGTGTGAGTGTCTCTGCCTGACAGCCTGACAGCCCCCCCCCACACCCCCCACCCCCCCCACCCCGAGGATCAAATCTGACGTTTCCTTTGTGCCCCCGAATCTGAATGAGCCAAGTTCTGAAAAACGAGCAACAAACGCGAAACCCCCGGCGCTCTAATGAACGACGGCCTCGAACGCATCGTCGGTAACGTTCTGTAAATGTTTTTTAAAAGTTTTGTGCCAGTTGAAATCTAAAAGGTTTTCGGTTCTGCGTCTTTTCTACGAGGCAGATGTTCTGAGTGTGACCCCGAGCCGGGTCCTCCCATTAACCTTGTGGCTGAGTCCATTTGGCAAATCCCCGTTAACCTCCAGAACCGAGCCGCTTGGCGAGCTTCCCCATCAACCTCGGCGGCGGAGACGTCGTTTCTTCTCTTTCTGTCTCATTTGGAGACTTTTCTTCTGGCAGGATAATTGCTCAAGTCAAGGTCACACGGAGTCGACTGAGCCGAGCGTCGTGTTCGAGGAGCCGTCAGGAACTCGTAGTCACGCTGATCGAATTGTTGGAAACAAAGTCGTGTGGCTTAACCGTCGCTTATCGTCTTCCTGTCCGAGGTGATCGGGGGTTTGTGGAACATACAGACACAAGAGAAAACAAAGGTCAAGTTTCGAGGTTCACGCCATTTACCGTCCACTTAAAGTGCAGAGAGCAGCAAGTGGCAAAGGAAGATGGCGGCTTATATTCTGCCAATCGCTAGCCGTCTCCTTCCTCCTCCTCCTCCTCCTCCTCCTCCTCCTCCTCTTGCGACTTCTCGTCTTCAGGTCAGTTGTGTGACGAAGAAACGGCGAAGAAGTACATGACATTGTTAGTTTATCAACGTATAATAAGAAAGTCTCAGTTTATTAATCCAGCAAGTAAAGCAATATTAAATGTAAAAATGCACAATGTATACAAAGAGTGGAATATTACATTAAATAACAATACTTAGAACTGATAACTCAAAGACTTCTTTCCAACCAAATAACTCTTAATTTACAGAAATACATTGTATTTTATACGTAAAATCTTAATCTGCAAAGTATCTGAAGCTGTCAGATAAATGTAGTGAACTATCGCCCTCTGATATTGTGTATAAAGCTCACGTAAAGTACCTCAAAACGGTACCACTGGTATCGAGTGAGTGGCAGCAGCTCCCCAGTTAGTGGTAATGGTGTTTTGAAGGTTAAATACGAGTGTTACTGTTCCTCAAAGCTCAAATCTGACCCATGACAACGGACCAGTCGGTTACCGTTGAGTACGCCGCTGCAATTCCACAGTAAACTCACAAGTTACGAGACATCGTCACTTTACAAAGTACCGGCCTCCTGAAAACCCATCCTCGCATCTTCAGGAGCCTCCTGACGTTTTTTGGGAAATGAAAACAGACAGGTTTTTTTTTCCCCATCAGGCAGATCCTTAGACAGCTTGTGATCTCTAGAACCCACGAGAACCGGCGCTTAAGTGGGTCTGAAGCGTCTCCGGCGCTGATGGATGCCAGAGAGGACGCTCCGGAAACAAGATGTCAGCCGCTTGTGAGACGTGGACCGACTGCTGAGAGAGAAGGCAGCGAGGGAAGGAGAAGAAGAAAGGTGAAGGATGGAAATCGGATAACAAATCAGCTCTTCTTTTTCTTCTTCTTCTTTTTCTGTGAAATCTGAGGCTTCTGGGTAATCTACTTTTTTTTTATGCATATATATAAATATATATATATACACAAAAGCAATGATTCTCAGAAGCTTAAAATGTCAAATAAATTACGGGCAGCTGGATGATGGACTTCCTCTGTGGTCTTTCTCTGGAGGAAGAGACGTCTTTTAAGGACGCCAATGGAAGCGTTTCTCGGGCTGCATTGACCTTAAAAAAACAACCTTTGAACACAAGATGACAGAAATAATAAATCATGAATGGAAGAATTCACACACTATCCGGAACCGATACCTTTTGGGTCTATTGGGGCGATATCTCTTCTGAGGTGAGCACTTTTCTTAGCGTAAACAATCCTGTTGTTCACCTGCTCGTCGCAATATTTCTATATTGACAATTAAATCAGATTAATGTGCGTTATAGGAAAGCAATTCCAACTCCAGATAGTTGTTTCCTGATGAGTTCTGCTGAGTACCAAACGGCAAAGTTAGAGACCGGCTGCCAGAGGAAGTTGGTGGAGACCAAAACCGGAGAGAATATCTCAAACGACTCTGAACGAATGCTGATGTTCAGTTCTTGTCATGTAGGGTTGCAGCTGGTTGTCGTTGTTTTTGTTATTGATTTAATTCACCATGTATCTTGTCAACTGAGTCCATAAAACATTTTAAAAAATTAAGATTATCCGTTGTCCAGATTCAACAAATTGCGAATTTCTTTGCCGGTCGTGATTTTAAACTTTTCGAAAGTCCGACCTGCTGATTGTGATTGACTTTTCTATTCAGACACAAAACTTGTTCGTAACATTTCTTTCCTTGAAGATGGAATTGCCTTTTCCACATATTACATTGACCATGAGATAACTTCGTCAATGCCGCACCAATGTTGCTTGAAACCGCATCGACACGGTCGCCATAGCAACTCTACAGGGCGATAGTGTTGCGCTATACGCTCGTTCTGCTGCCTCCCGAGTGTTTTAACTCGGCCTATCAGAATCTGTCAAGGGAAGCGTCACTAATTTAAATTAAAACAACAGTAAATCTCTCAAAGTGCCGTAAAGGGCCCGATGTGTCGGACCAGCCGCCGTACTTCCTACTTCCTACGTCGCTCTGGACTGCCCTCGGCCGGCTCTTCTTTACGACGTCTGGGAGCTTCTGGAAGCTCCAGAGGGGCTTTGAGGAGAGAACGGCTGGAAATGAGAGTGGAAAAGCCAGAGATGTCATCGGAGGAGGCCGAGGTACCGCTCAACCACCCAGAGTTATTGCGGTCATTTCGTGGGCCGGTAGAAATCTTTGTTATTGCCGATGATGGGATATGAGTTCCCTCGGTATCTTTGGCTGTTTTGAACAGTTTAGTTAGAATACTCTCTGGTTCCTGTTTCTTAAATGTGAGGATCTGATAGTAGTGAAGATCTTTTGGGTGTTTAGAAATGTGTTTTCCATATTTTAAGACGTTCCCTTTGGCTTTGGGGAGGCATTTATTTCTGCCAAGTCATGTTTGGCTCCATCGAGATGCTCGGGCGTGGCCGCTGTGAATCCCCAATGGCTTCAACGGCTCCATTCGGCCAAAGGGAACCTCCTTTGTGGTTCTTGGCTTGAAGAATCTTAAACGACTGTGTTTTGATACTTATGTATGTACTTAAACCAAAAGGGACCTTCATCAGAGGTTCAGAGCTCATCTCGACTGCCACTTAAGAGTCAAAGCATCTCACAGGGTTGGTATTGATGTCCTCTGATCCACTCCCCAAAATGTAGGCTTTAATATTCGGGACTCGTTTGTTTTTAATAAATAAATGCGCTGAGTCGTGTCAAACTGCGACTCATCAGGCACAATGTTGGAGGTGAAGGATCTCAGGAGGTCGAGGGGATTGATTAAAGAACAGGTAGCGCAGGAAAGAGGGATTCATAGATATTCATAATGCCTCTCACCTCTCCGGTGCCAGATTGCGTAATCGACTGCTCGCTCGTTAGCGTCTCGCTCCGCGCTCCAGACGAATCGAGAGATTTGATTATTCAATATAAAAAATCTTCGGGCAGGGGAGGCGGGTTTTGTTTTAGAGGGAGAGATATGTTTTTAAATAATTGAAGCTCGGTGAGGCAGACGGCCGAACCCGAGAGACGGGAGCGAATAGTCGAGGTGTCTCAATGAGTTTGTGAACGGCTGAATGGGGGGTGGGTGGGGGCTCGTAAACGATTATATAAGACCACCGATGTGTGTGTGTGTGTCTTTGTTCGACTTACTGCGGATCGGTTTTGATGTGTAAATATCGTAGCTTCCGAACATGAAGAACAATGTTCTACACGTTCAACATGACAAAGACACGTCTTCAGAATATTTCTGTCTCCAGACAATACTGCCCGTTGACCTTTGACCCTCGTTCTCAACAGTTGGCCGGTTCATGTTGGGGGGGAGGGGGGGTGTCAAAGGGTCACGATCTCCAGGCGTCCAAGACGTCCCACAAGAGGCCCCTTGTAGAACATGAGCTCCTGTGTCATGAACCCAGAGGTCGGCTTTGATCGTGAGCTCATCGCTGTGCTTAGAGAGGATGTCCACGGAGAATAGAAAACATATAAATGTATGACACAAAAAAGAATTCTGTCTAAAAATGGCAAAATGTTTATTGATTAGTTCCTGACAAAAAAGAAACATATATATATATATATATATATATATATATATTTTTTTTTAATATATATATATATTGTTATATATATAAGTAATATATCTAAATAAATATATTTAGATTTATAAATATAGTTGTATATATATTTGTGCCATAAAGCTACATTGTTGCCACTGTAGATTATTTTGACTCACCAACATTTTTCATTAATCCGATGCTAAAATAGTCGACTTGGCACTTTATAAACTTTTTAAAGATTCACACTTCGGTCGGAACCATTTTGTTGATTTGTTTGTCAATGAGAAAAAATAAATAGCTGATATTTATTCACCGGGAAGCTAAAGTCAATCCAAAGAACGCAAAGTCGAACCGCAATGTCATTTTATAATGAAAACATGATTCTGCTGACGCGTTATAAATCCCTATAATAATAATAATCCGTTGTGTCGACATTAACGTTGTTTACTGAGCATCCCGTGCATGTAAAGTGTATTTGAGGCTTCAGGCTCGTTTCCCAGCCGGGTTTCTTCTTCTTGGGTTGGTGCGGCGTCCTCCTAAATCGCCGTGCACAGTGCACGTGAAGGGGAAAGCCCCCGTGGCCTCTGGAGCGACGTAGCAGCAGATAATTGAGAACAGGCTCTTGACCTCGGTGACCTCTGCAGCGAATCTCCTCATGCGACTCTTTACTTCCTCATGTTATTCTTTTTTTCCTCGACACGGGGAGTTTGTCCCGGCTGCAGAGACGATGCAAGAAACTTTAAAAGACAATTTCCCCTTTTTGTTAAAGTGAAGGTTATTCACTACAACATGGAAACGTCAAACTAGTAATTCTGCAATTATTTATTGATATATATATATATATGTGTGTGTGTGTAATTTATATATATTGTATCATGTGTATATATATATTTATTTATTGTTCCACTTTGTAGCTCCTCCCCTCTGCTGACTCATTCCAGCCTTCTTGTTTTTTGGGTTGACCGATGATTCGCTTCTCGTTGGACTTGATGACGCACAGCGCCACATCGGCGTCGGTCCGTTTCACCGAACACGGCGCTCCACTTCAACATTTCTGCTCTCGTGTTCAAAGTGAGTCGTGTGCGTCCGTAGACATCCCCCGGTCCTCCTCCCGGTCCTCCCCCCGGTCCTCCCCCCGGTCCTCCCCCCGGTCCTCCCCCCGGTCCTCCCCCCGGTCCTCCCCCCGGTCCTCCCCCCGGTCCTCCTCCCGGTCCTTCTCCTCGGGATGCGACAAAACAAAATAGAATAAAAGTCTTTGCCCTCGCCGTTGGCGTGCGCCGGTTTGCCGGTGGCGAGCTCGGGGGAGGGATGCTCGGCGGCGTGTTGATTTGCTTCCTCTCTCTTATCAAAGAGAGTCTCCCATTGATCCTCCAGTGGGTTCCTCTGTGGAAACCAATCAAACTGGGCTTCTCATTGATTTGGAAGTCTTTCTGGTCTATCTTCTTTTACAGGGTGCGGCGAGACTTTTAAAGGAATGTATTCGTTCTGCACCCAGAAAGACGGGGAGAGGTCCGCTTGTGATAACAACGTCATACTTTCATAACGAGTCGCAGAAGGTTTATTATAGGGAGGAGGAGGGATGGCCTGTAGCTCTGCTATAATGTTAAACACGGAGATGCTGCATTTTCATTCCTCGCTCCAGAGACGTGTCGGCCGGGTTATCTCCACGGCGGTTGGACGGATTGCCATTTTCAATTTGGAATTCGGTTTGGACATTTATGACCCCGGGAGGATGAATCGTAATAACTTTTGATGAGCTTCCGACTTTTCATTCGCCCGGCAGCACAAAGAACAGCGGCCTTTCCCTACTAGAAGTCCCAACATGTTCTGTCGTTGTGTGATCGTGTCACGTGACGGCGTTATTAATTTAGTCCTATATCAAATGAATGAAATTAGCCCGGAACTCTTTTTGAACCATTGCTTAGTATTATTTTTGTTTAAAAACTGCAAAAGATTCCCGCATTTAGCTTAAAATACGCCGACGTTCAAAAATCAGGCGTCACCCACCGAGACAATTTGTTGTTTTCCATTAAAACTCATTTTTATTTATCAAGTTATTGCAAAATGAATATAAAATCTAGTCAAGACATTGACAAGGTTTTAAATAATGATTTTTATAGTAAATATTAATGTAGTTGTTCTTCAAAGGAAGGCCAGTTTTATAGCTTCTCTGAGCAGCATAACTGTTTTCAGCTGCGCTCACATAAAAAGGGTTTAAAGGGTTTTCTACCTCTCCGCTAGTCTTCTAAGGCGATAACACAATGTACCACCAGAACATGGAGATGGGCCTCTACACACTATGGAGAGACTTCATTAAACAGAGAATAGTCATTATACATTAACATGTAGAGAGTTTATGATTCATTTAATGTTATCTTCATTGATAAAAACTGTGCTTCACTTTAAAAGATAAGGACATTTCTAAGTGACGCTGATCTTTTGAACGGTAGAATATCTTTTCTTAAGGTCAGGTGACTCATGTGGAACTGTTCTCCAGATATCTGAGGGTTTAAAGTCCAGGAAGTTGTCTCTCTCCGTGTCCCGATGTGTCTCGTCGTTGCATCAAACTTTGTTGTTTGAACCTCCGATGACCTTCCAGAACTCATTAAAGTCGGAAAACGCGACGCGCATTGATGTCGAAAAGATTAAAAGTTGATTGAAGGCGCTAAAATCTGACATCTGAGGCGGCGCCGGAGAGTGAATAAATCAAATGTCTTGTCAAATTTAACTGATAGGGTTGGAGTTAAAGGCTCTTTTTTGGGGGGTGTTAAAGATGAAACTCTGGCTCCTCCGTCTTCAAGCCGAATGGTCCGTTTCTCCTGGTGGCCACAGGGGACGCTTGATCTATGAGGTATTTAGAGCCAGGAGTTTCTCGTCAATACTTCCGTCTCGTTGATAGGAGATTCTAGAATTTAAAACCTTTTCTTCTGACTGACTGGGTTTGTTTTGTTTCAGTCAAAAACGACCTCAGGAGGCTTAGAAAGGTTCCTCTGGAGGCCAGACACTCTCACGACACTACAAGGTGACGCTTCCTGTGTTTTGCCATTGAGTTTTTGAGTCAACAGAAATCTGCGTTTGCATTTTGAGTTTCTCCTGACGGGGCTCTCTGTGACTCGCTGCCGACGGTCAGCAGAAAGACTCTGTTATACATTTCTCATTTCCTGTGTGAATGCCCGCAAAATAAAGTCCTGTCGATGACGTTTACAGTCAAAAACAATGATGTCATGCTCTTATTTTGGCGGTGTTGACACCTATAGCATAGGCGTCGTTTTTATTCAGGTTAGCAACATCTTTATTGATCTTGCTGTGGACAAGCAGCACAAGATAAGTACAAATAAAGGAAAGTAGTAACTGTATAAAAGATACTAAACTCAAAATTACAAGACAAACATTACCGTAAGAATAAAACGAGGACAACCAAAGTCACGATCTTTTCCTCAACCTAACGGAGTATTTCACGATCTTTTCCTCAACCTAATGAAGTATTGCACAATCTTTTCCTCAACCTAACAAAGTATTACACGATCTTTTCCTCAACTTAACAAAATATTTCACGATCTTTTCCACAATCTAATTAGTATTTCACGATCTTTTCTACAACCTAATATGTATTTCACAATCTTTTCCTAAACCTAACGAAGTATTCCACAATCTTTTAATTAACCTAACAAAGTATTTCACAATCTTTTCCTCAAGTGTTTCACTGCTGAAAAGAAACTTCTGTCAATGACATTTATAGTCAGATACAATTCTGTTTTATGTGTGGTCTCTGGCTCTTATTTTGGTGGTGTTGACACCTACAGTGTTTGCAGGTAGTTGGCATTTTACTTTGTATTCAGGTTAGAAACGTTGTTATTGATCCCCGGTGTGGACAAGCAGCACAAGATAAGTACAAACAAATGAAAGTAGTAAATATAAAAACGCTATTAAAGTCCCGATGACAAGACGAGCGTTACCGTGAGAACAAACCGAGAAACATCGAGGTATCGGGTGTTTCTACTGCGGCACATTGAGCTCATATTCTTTTCCCTTTGAATTAGTTTGGGCCGGTTCCCCCAGAGAAACACCGGCGGTTAACAACCCCTCCAAGCTTAAACTAGTTAGACATTCTCAGCGTCATATAAAATCAATAGCACCTTGTGGAAAGTTCTGGACTCGGGGTAATTACATTTGCCCCTTCCCGTACACTCTTCATGAGAACATGAGACCTCCTGGAGGTCCGGAGGTCGTGAGGGAGCGGTGATCTTCCTGCTGCTCCTCGTGGGCCAGAGAACGTCCGACTGGCGGAGCTCGTCGTCCTACAGGAGGGCCGAGGGCCAGAGGCTGGTTACCACGGTTACACCGAGTTCAGCTATACGATGAAACAATCACGTTTTCACATGTCTGTCTATCCGCTATCGGGACAGAAAACTATGCGGGAGACGACAATGAAAACTTTCATCGTAATGAAAACTGAGTTTATAAGATTCTGAGGCGATGTGTTCAAATGTTTAAATGAACCCAAACTTTAGGTTACCGCGATATAAAAACGCATATAGTGCCTATGAGCCTATAAGCAACATTATATCTCCATTCCTCTAATAGTTGAGCCTATTAGAAACATTATATCTCCATTCCTTTAATTTGTTTGCCTATTAGTAACATTATATCTCAATTTCTCTAAAGGTTTAACCTATTAGCAACATGTTATCTCCATGTATTCGAAAGTTGAGCCCATTAGCAACATTGTATCTCCATTTCTTCAATATTTTAGTCTATTAGCAACATTGTATCTCCATTTATTTAATATTTTTATTATTAGCAACATTGTATCTCCATTTATTTAAATTTTTTATTATTAGCAACATTGTATCTCCATTTATTTAATATTTTTATTATTAGCAACATTGTATCTACATTTCTTCAGTATTTGAGTCTATTAGCAACATTATATCTCCATGTATTCAAAAGTTGAGCCAATTAGCAACATTGCATCTGCATTTATTTAATATTGTTATTATTAGCAATATTGTATCTCCATCTCTTCAGTAGTTTAGCCTATTAGAATCATTATATCTCCTTTTCTTTAATAGTTTTATAGTCGTCCGGCTCTAAGGCGTTAGGCTCTGTGCGTTAGTCGAGTTTCTCTGGTTGTCGACAGAGGAACAGGAACAGGAAGCGAGCGCCGCTCGGCCGCTGCGTTGCCGTCGGTGCTCCGGCTCTCTGGACAGAGCGTCCTCTTTGGCGGCGCACAGTTGATCGACTGTTTGAATAAAAACATTGGCGAGCGCCGCCGTGAGTTTTATTCCTTAAGCTCCGGTTTCCTCTCGTTGATTTAGTGCTCGGCTCGGAGCGTGTCCCGGACCTCACGCCGTCCTGCTGTCTGTCGGCTGCACACCTTCGTCTTCTCCCCTCATGTTCCCCCTGTGTTCATCCTCAACTTTCTAAAAAGATCTGTTTAAATCAAAAACACGGCTACAGTTACCGAGACAATATTACTTTCGTCTTCGAGCGTGTTCATGTACGTCAGTGGCTACCAATAAACGTAGAAAAATGTGTGTATATATTTGCATATTGCTATACTTTTTTCCACTGTTAAAATATAAAATAATAGTCATCATTATTAAAAAATATTATATATATAACTATATATTTTTCAATAATTATATGAACAATAGTCATAACAATAATTATGATAATAATGACTTGTTCACATATATACATATGATCAATACACATTATAAATAATAGTAATTATTAAGGAAATAATACTGACACCAATGCAAAAGTTAACAACTAAACATTTTAAATATGAAACGACTTTGAGAGTACAACTGTCAAACTCAAATATTATATAGCACATAATACATTAAAATAGACGTGTTTGATCTGAGAGGTGTTTGATCTTTTTGGATTATGACGTCACACAAACCGTCGTCTTTGAGACGTCGTCAGAAAACCGAAAAACAGGAGAAAGAAGAACGTCACGGGACAGCTGGCTGCAGATCGAGTACGACTTCTGGCACGGTGAAACCGGAACAACGCTGTGTGTGTGAGGGTGTGTGTGTATATGAATGTGTGTGTGTGTGTGTGTGTGTGTGTGTGTGTTGCGGTCTGGCTCTGCTGCTCCGGGATGAACTGCTGCGCTCACAGCTCTTCAAAGACCTCCCATAAAACCTCTGGATCTCAATCGGATGCCGTTCAGACTCCACGCTGTAATTATGTCCCAACACATTTCTGTCTGCATGCCCCTACAAAGGAGTGTGTGTGTGTGTGTGTGTGTGTGTGTGTGTGTGTGTGTGTGTGTGTGTGTGTGTGTGTGTGTGTGTGTGTGTGTGTGTGTGTGTGTGTGTGTGTGTGTGTGTGTGTGTGTGTGTGTGTGTGTGTGTGTGTGTGTGTGTGTGTGTGTGTGAGGCCGAAGGGTGGTCGTTTTCTGTTGTGTACAGTCGATGTGTCTTTGGGAGGTTTAAGCTGCGTGTTATATCACGTTAACATTGTGTTTGGGCTATTGATGTTTGTGTGATATTTACACAGATGTGTGTGTGTTTTTGTGTGTGCATGCAGCTTATCTTTTTCATACTCTTCTCACCAAGTTTCTTTGGTCTAAATTGGATGTGAAAGGAAATCCCATGTCTGCAAGGCTTCCACTGCAGGCACAGACCTGTGTGTGTGTGTGTGTGTGTGGGTGCACATGTGTGTGTGCGTGTGCACACACATGTGTGTGTCCACAGTGGATTAACCACAGAGTCTGAGCTGCAACACAGAGGCTGTGAAGGAGAGATTTTCCGAGAGGAAGAAGAAGAGAGCAGTCGATGGAGGACGAGGTTTGAGAGCCAAGGAGAGCTACGAAAAGATTAAAATTCTTAAACTACGTTTTAGCTTCAAGAAAAACTAAATACGAGTTAATTATTATTCAATATTATTACCACCTCGGAGTATTTTGAGTGTTTGTCTTACAACATTTATGCATCATGTCTAATGAGATAAGGTTGATCCGCGGCTCGTTGCTTTTTAATTTCCACAGCGTCAGCTGCTGATTCCAAGTTTCCGTTGCTATGGAAACTCTACTGTAGTTCCTTTGAGCACAGATTACCAGACGGCTGCAGTAAAACCTTTGAACGTGAAACTCTTTCACAGTCGGTCCTCGTGGTGAACGGCGCCCGGGAGAACGCGGTTCGCTCCCCGGCGTTGATTTATTTGTCGGAACTTGCGTAATTAAGTAACGGCTTTTTTTCTAAACGACGTGTTTCACGATCTTTTCTTAAACCGAAGTATTTCACGATCTTTTCCTCAACCTAACAAATTATTTCATGATCTTTTCTTAAACCTAACGATTTCACGATCTTTTCTTAAACCGAAGATTTTCACCATCTTTTTCAAAACATAACTTAATATTTTACAATCTGTTCCTCAACCTAGCTAAGTATTTAACGATCTTTTCCTCAACCTAACAAAGTATTTCACGATCTTTTCCTCAACCTAATGAAGTATTACACAATCTTTTCCTCAATCTAACTAAGTATTTAACAATCTTTTCCTAATACATATTTTAGAGTTTACAAAAATAGAAAACAAACTTTTCCTGCAGGATATATATATATATATATATTTTTAAGCAGACAGAACTAAACAAACAACGTTGTCGCGTAACTCGCGTTGCTTCTCTTCTTCAGTCTTTGACATCTTCCCAAATGCATCCACGCTGTTCTGCACTTTCACTTCTAGATGTAAAATATCTTCTTGACAAACTGTTATTCGTGCATCAACTTTGTTTTTTTTCTGGTGGAAAAATGTCACGGTTTCTAAAACAGCTGCCATGATTTAGCCAAAGTGTTTGAGCACAGATCCGTGACAGCTTGAGGGGGAAGACGTGCATCCTCGTTTGCTCCAAAATAAAATGTCCATCATCCATTGCACAGTTTACTTAAACTTAAGGACATCTGTCACCTTCGAGATACGAGGCGTCTCGCCAAAACCTCAGTGCAGGAGAACGTTACATTGGAATAAAATGTATCGTTAAAACCATAAACTGTATCTGAGTGGACGTCGTTATGATGTAATCTGTTGGTTTGTTGTTGTTGTGAAGCCTTTAGTCTGGATTGTCACAGCTGTTAAAGCTGCATTCTCTCTCCTGACCACCAGGGGGCGACTCCTCCGGTTGTATAGAAGTATATGCTTCATGAGTTAAAGCTGCACTATCTCTCCTGACCACCAGGGGGCGACTACTCTGGTTGTATAGAAGTCTATGCTTCATGTGTTAAAGCTGCATTCTCTCTCCTGACCACCAGGGGGCGACTCCTCCAGTTGTATAGAAGTCTATGCTTCATGTCTTAAAGCTGCATTCTCTCTTTAGCACCAGGGGGCGACTCCTCTGGTTGTATAGAAGTGTATGCTTCAAGTGAAAGTTGCATTCTCTCTCCTGACCATCAGGGGGCGACTCCTCCGGTTGTATAGAAGTCTATGCTTCATGTGTTAGAGCTGCATTCTCTCTCCTGACCACCAAGGGGCGACTCCTCCGGTTGTATAGAAGTCTATGCTTCATGTCTTAAAGCTGCATTCTCTCTTTAGCACCAGGGGGCGACTCCTCTGGTTGTATAGAAGTGTATGCTTCAAGTGAAAGTTGCATTCTCTCTCCTGACCATCAGGGGGCGACTCCTCCGGTTGTATAGAAGTCTATGCTTCATGTGTTAGAGCTGCATTCTCTCTCCTGACCACCAAGGGGCGACTCCTCCGGTTGTATAGAAGTCTATGCTTCATGTCTTAAAGCTGCATTCTCTCTTTAGCACCAGGGGGCGACTCCTCTGGTTGTATAGAAGTGTATGCTTCAAGTGAAAGTTGCATTCTCTCTCCTGACCATCAGGGGGCGACTCCTCCGGTTGTATAGAAGTCTATGCTTCATGTGTTAGAGCTGCATTCTCTCTCCTGACCACCAAGGGGCGACTCCTCCGGTTGTATAGAAGTCTATGCTTCATGTGTTAAAGCTGCATTCTCTCTTTAGCACCAGGGGTCGACTCCTCTGGTTGTATAGAAGTGTATGCTTCAAGTGAAAGTTGCATTCTCTCTCCTGACCATCAGGGGGCTACTCCTCCGGTTGTATAGAAGTCTATGATTTATGTGTTGAAGCTGCATTCTCTCTGCTGACCACCAGGGGGCGACTACTCTGGTTGTATAGAAGTCTATATAATGACTCTACTTCTCTCTTGATGTCTTCCCTCACATAGTAAAGTATAGTTTTTGTCTCAGTCTCTAGTTCCAAGTCTTCTTATATAAAGCATGATGTCATCATTTGGTATATTATGGTCTGTAGAGTCACACAGACCATGAAGCAGGGGGCGCTTTAGGGGCGGGGCTTAGGGTGATTGACGTTCTCTCTCTCCCAGCCTCAAATCTGTCAACAGACAGCCGGTCCAACCGGTTCAGTGGCGGAGGAGACGGTTACGTAAGAGTATCATCCTCCTCCAACGCCAGCTAAGCTCCCGCTGGAGTTTCACGACGTTCCGTCATTAATTGCACGCCGTGACCTGGCAGCCGCTCGCCGCCTCCAACCGGCCAATGAGGCGGCGGCTCCACAAGAGTCATTAAAAAAAGAAGAAGGAGGCTCGGCTCACTGCTGGCATTTCTCAGATAAGAAGCAGCCAGCAAAAAAACTGATTTACAAGGCGTGTGTGTGTGTGTGTGTGTGTGTGTGTGTGTGTGTGTGTGTTCAGTGTGTGTGTGTGTGTGTGTGTGTGTGTGTTTAAAGGACTCAAAGTGTAATAAACTACCATGAAATACTCCACCGGCAAAAAAACCCTCATCAACCTGCAAATCGCATCAAAGCGTTCAACGCTCCCCATCTGTCTTAGTGTGTGTGTGTGTGTGTGTGTGTGTGTGTGTGTGTGTGTGTGTGTGTCTTCATGTTGAACTTAAATCTCCTTCCCTTCTTCTTCTCTTTACTTTAGGTGCGTGTCCCGTTTCTTCTTCTTTCTTCTTCTAAGCCGTTCATGTTTACTTCTCTCCCGTTCCTTTACACTCTGGTTCTTCTCTTCTCGCCGTGGTCGTCGTCATCCGATACTCGACATTACGTGGAGGAAGAGGAGGAGGAGGAGGAGGGGGGGGGGGGATTTCTAAGAATGAGGGCGTTAACTCCCTTTTATTGGATTTCCAGCCACCGGGGGTTTTCTGGATACCGGGGTAACGTGACACTGGAGAGCGTCCGTTTGCACTGACCTCCACTGACCACGCCCCTTTCAGTGATGTCATCGTGCACCAAAGTCACGCCCCTTTTAAGTGACACAGCAAGGGGCGGGACTTCGCCTCCTGTATTTATGCGTTTGTAGGAATCGGGCGACCTTAGCGCACCGTTTTCCTTTAAGTAAACATGATGAGGTATTTTTGGAGGCGGAGCCTAAGCGGCCCGTAGGTATCCTGCTGAACAAGTTGTTTTTCCAGTTTTAACGACGCCAACTCGGCGGAGAAAGAGTGTCTCAATATTTTGGCAGATTGTCATCTCAAAGTTATGCGATAAAAGATCCTTTTATTTGATCTTTTATCTTCATTTTAAAAAGACACATATATAAAGAATAAATCCATAGATGTGAATGTACTGAAGTGTTATTAATTACTAGAAATTATAAATCTACATCGACAATGTGGTTAAAAAAAAAATACAAAATTAATTGTAAATGCAGAAAAATTTTAAAAAAATTGGTTAAAAACTTAAACAGGAATTCAAATTCCATTTTATTAAACTTTATTTCATCTATTAATTTAATTAAATAGCCTCGTTGTCGGCGGTGCTTCACTCAGCCATTTACATCGGTATCGGCTGTATCGTAATCTTATCTTTAGTCACGGTCTCTCAAGCTTTTATTTTGAAGGCTTGGAGTTCTTGTTGTCGAAGCGTTTGAATCTGGTTCATCGGACCGTTTAAAATAAACTGGATCTTAACAGCTTGTAGACGCGTCGTGAGGTTGCTCTTCTTTGGTCTCATGTTGCGTCTTTTGAACATTTGAATACTGTAATAATTATAGGCTGATGTTTTTCTTTCTTTTATTTTGTTAGCACTGACACATTTTTGGGAAGCCAGTTTCCCCTCTAGGTCTCTGTTTTGGGGGGGAAATGCATTAAAAGATAAAAGTGTTGCTTTAATACAAAAAGTGATTCAATGATATAGATTCATGACCTCGAGTCGATTAAATCTGAAGGTCGCCGTGCAGAAGGAGGCAGGCGGCCGGGTGGATTCATAATGTCCAGTTAATTAAAGACGGGTGGAGAGGCGCCGGAGCTCGTTGCTACGCCGACGGATATTACCTGAAGGACACGTTTAATATATATATATATATATATATATATATATATATATATATATATATATATATATATATATATATATACATACATACATTTAGAGGACTATAGAGCCTTTTGCAGCATCTTTTGTCCATTTGCTCCTCGTCTCTGGTGTTCACCTGTCAGTCAGCCTGTAGCCCCGCCCCCTAAACCCCGCCTTATGGTCTGACTCTAAATGACCACAAAGTATAACTGATGACATCATGCTGTATAGAAGAAGACTTGAAACTAGAGACTGAGACATGAACTCATGTCTACAACGTTCACGTTGGAACGACTCGGATTAAGAACCGCAAACCGCCATCTGACGGCTGATTGGTCGATTAGTTTGGTCCAGATTACACGGACCACTCGTCTGATTGGGCCGAGGCATTGAAGAAAAATAGTTGAACGCTTAGTGTTTTATCCATTTAGTGTAATTAGAGTGTGTGTGTGTGTGTGTGTGCATGTGTGTGTCTCACTTCCTTCCCCTCCTCATGGCTTTGATATTTGTATTATTTGTGTTTCTCTTCCATGTTTTAAATCATAATTGACTTCTCAGAATGATGAAACTCCTGACAGGAGGATGACATCCTGATACTGAGTAAATACTCGGACTACTTCTGAGTGATAACTCTGAGATGTTTGTGTGTTGTGCAGGAGAGGAGAGGCGCTTCATGACAACGGGCCTCACCACTTCACAGGTAACTCACCTCTACTCTTCTTACTCTACTCTGAGATTAAAGTCTTCCTTCGAGATTATTAATAGAGTTAGTGTCGCTATATTTTTGAGACGGATATATATATATATAACCATATAAAAAATATATATGTATAAATATATATTTATGGGTTCAAAAATATATATTTACGTGTTTATATATATATATATATATTTATTGGTTTAAATATATATATATATATATATATATATATATATAAATATATATATTTATTTATAGGTTTAAATATATTTATATATGTATGTGTGTATATATATATATATATATATATATATATATTTATAATCAAATGTTTCTACGCTGCAACACATTTGTGTTCCTGTTGTTATTAATAATAATAATTAATTAATTAAAGTTTTATAATTATTCATTTTGGCCGTATTGTTTCTTAGTGGTTGTGAACTTAAGGAGGAGCCTGGAGGAACTCCTCCTCCTCCTCCTCCTCCTCCTCCTCCTCCTCCTCCTCCAGACTCGGCTCCATGTTTTTTATTCTCCCTACTGGGCTCATAACAAACATCATTTCTCATCACTTTTTGGCTGCGTGACGCGTCTCACGGCCTCGTGGGGCAGCTAGCGCGCCGCGTTTTATTGTTAAATTGTTTTATTGTTGGATTCCTCGTACTCGGAGGCCTCCTGCTTTTCATTCCTCTCATATTCAATTCCCATAAAACCAGTTCATTAAACTGGAGTTGCTGTGTCAACACGTAGCGGCGTGCAGCTAATTATTTAGCCTCTTTATAACGCACATAAGCGCACGTTTATTTCTCTAGTGTGTGTGTGTGTATGTGTGTGCGTGTGTGGCTGATAAAGAGCAAATAGGAAAGCATGTCTGATGAAGTCACAGACAGGAAGTATAATCCAGTATTTTTGGATCTGTTTTAGGCTGTTGTGCAACACGGAGGCTGGATATTAATAACCAACATTTATTTATGTAACATTAAATATCGGTTGTTTCCTACATTGAGTGTAAACTCTGGGTCCTCGTAACGATGCATCAATCTGGATCTATATCTATATATATATATATCTATATATATATATATATATATAGATATATATATAGATATATATAGACATACATGCAACTTGAATATTGCATCATATTATATATAATTCTATGTTTATGTATATTTATATATACATCTATATTTATATCTTTATTTATATATATTTATTCATAAATATATATATATATATATATATATTTATATATGCAGCTTGAATATTGCATCATATTATATATAATTATATATTTATATATATATATATATATATATAGGATACAGCTTGAATATTGCATATCATATTATATATAATTCACTATCTCTGAAGCGTATTTGAATGCAGACGCTGTAATGCTGGAGGTGACGTGCGGACCCAGAATAATAAGAAGTAGAAGAGGAAGAAGGTTTTAAAGGTGCTTTTAATAATAATAAAGTACCGGAGCAGACGGACTCTTCTGATTGGTCGAATGGTCCCAGTCCTCCCAGTGATGTGCTGAGGCACTTCTTCAACTGGAGCTGGGAGGAGGAAGATATACATATATTTATAGATATAAAAGACCGTGATCTGTGTCTCTTATCTCGCCTCCCTTTATTATTTCCCAGCATTCATCTGGGTGCGGCGTGAGGCGCTCTGCATCGAGCACGTTGAATGCAGCGCTGATGAAAAGCTCGGCTGATAATGGCTTTTTGATTACGTCGTCCTCGTCTCACTTTACCTGTTCAGACTCCTAATTCTCACCGCCGGCTCCTTTGACTGGAGCGTTCTATTGTGTTTGGAGAATGTGCCATATATATATATATATATATATATATATATATATATATATATATATATACATACATACATACATATATTTATTTTTATATATTTATTTATATATATATATATATATAAACATATATATATATTTATATATATTTATATATATATGTATTTATATATATATATATAAATATATATACACATATATATACACATACATATATATATATATATATATATAAAAATATAATTTAAAAAAAGAATATATATATATTTATTTGTATTTATTTATTTTATTCATTTATTTTGCAGATATATATATATATTTTCATTATATATATATATATATATATTTATATTTATATATATTTAGATAAATCTAGGTGCAGGCAGAACATTTTGTCTCGGTGTCGTCGATCAAAACCGATTTTCCACATTTCTGTCAGATCGTGAAACGAACCAGTGCAGCTCGGTTCAACTCCCACTATTTATCTATCTCTCCTCTCCTTCCTCTCCTTCCTCCCTCCTTCATTCCTCAGGACTAATTCCTCCATGTCAAACAACTGGAACCAGTTGGTAACGTTGCAAAGCATTGCATTGTGGGAGATCCGTGCTCCAGAGAGACGGTGCGGTAACTTCAAGGCCTCACACGTTGGCTGTGGGGTTTGAGCCCGCCGGGCCGCCGTAGTTTACAGCGGTTACATAGAGACGGGAGTTTAGTGTGTGTGTGTGTGTGTGTGTGTGTGTGTGTGTGTGTGTGTGTGTGTGTGAGAGAGTGAGTGTGTGTGTGTTTGTGTACAGAGCGGTGGTGTGTTGTATTTGGGAAATGGAGAGGAAGTTGAGGGTGTGTTTAAGTGTGTGTATTTGTGTGTGTGTGTATATGTGTGTGTGTGTGTGATGTTTCACAGCTGAGACCGTGTTGTCGGTCAGTGTGTGTGTGTGTGTATATGTGTGTGTGTGTGTGTGTGTGTGTGATGTTTCACAGCTGAGACCGTGTTGTCAGTCAGTGTGTGTGTGTGTGTGTGTGTGTGTTGACGGTGCATAACTTAACTCCAGAGGGAAGTCAAAGCAACAGCCTCTGCTTCCTGTCCTAATTGCTTACAATCCCCCCCCCCCCCCCCCACACACACACACACACACACACACACACACACAGTAACACTCCAGCGTTGTCCAAACATCGTTATCTGTTGTGACAGAATAACTCGTTAATCATCTTCACGCTACTTAAACTCACATTCATCATTTTACTTTCTTTAAATCTTTTTTTAATCTTCTCGTTTTTCTAAAGCTGCTTTTTGACATTTTTATCGACCAAAAGGTTAATCGACCAATCGAGAGACGGGACTCCAGACCACTGGACCGTGACGGACGTCACTCAAACACTTCATTTACTGTGTGTGTGTGTGTGTGTGTGTGTGTGTGTGTGTGTGTGTGTGTGTGTGTGTGTGTGTGTGTGTGTGTGTGTGTGTGTGTGTGTGTGTGTGTGTGTGTGTGTGTGTGTGTGTGTGTGTGTGTGTGTGTGTGTGTGTGTGTGTGTGTGTGTGTGTGTTCTGACTAAACTGTTTGTTTGGGGCATTTTCAAGCAAAAAAACAACAAAACAGAAAAACTTTATTTTGAAATTTGAGCTTTTGGACGAAACAAGATGTTTGAAGACTTTGAGCTTCAGGAAAAAAATGCTGGAAATATTTCTCTTGTCCAAAAAATGTATCGACGGAATAAATCACTTCTTGTTTATAGTAATAAAAAGTAGCTTAATATATATTTTTTATATACGAGTCTCTCAATGCTGCATAAAGCCTCATAATATATATTTTTTATTAATAGATTTATTATAGTGTTTTTATTATATATATATATATATATATATATATATATATATATATATATATATATATATATATATATATATAAATAAATATGTTGCATTAAAATTCACAGAGGTGAAGCGATGGCTCTGTTGTTCCACCGTCTCTCTTGGCACATGACACATGACTCATGGTGTGTGTGTGTGTGTGTGTGTCACAGAGTGTGTATGTGTGACAGACCGTGTGTGTGTGTGTGTGTGTGTGTGTGTGTGTGTGTGTGTGTCAGTGTCAGACGGAGAGCAGAGGGCGCTCTCTCCAGTCTGGACCCGCTGTGCGTCCGTCCTCCGTCTGCTTCATGTTTTTTTTAAATCAAATGTTTTCCTTCTGCTCTAAATGGTTTAATAACAAGTAGAAAGTCGCATTGCAGTCTCACTATTTGTCGAAAGTGTTCTCCAAAAGTAATTTTCTTGCCTTCTACTGATTTGGTTTGTTGGAGTGGAAATGAAAACGCTCCGTGGAGGTCGAGCGGAGAGAAAGAATATTTAATAACGTGAATAAAATGGAATAAAACTCATAACATGTGAATCCTCGCCTCAACAGTTTGGATGGAAACATTTTGAAGGTCATTTTGAATCAATTTCTCAATATTTTCACAATTTTGGCCAAAATAAATTGATAAAATAATCAGATTTTGAGTTAATAAGTCAATATGAGCTCTATTTAGACACTTTACGGCCCAAAACAACAACAACTTATTTCCTAAAACTAGTCAAGAAGTTTTCAACCAAACTGAGTCGATTTTCAAGGAAGTTTATTTTTAATAAACTGCGTTTGTGTAACGAGAATAAAAATTATATATATATATATATGTACATATATAGTTATATATTTATGTATATTAATTTATACATGTATTTATAAATATATAAATATATATACATATTATTAATAATAATATATATATATATAAATACACACACCCAAAGACAAAATAAATAAATAATAAACGTCATTATTGTTTCTGCTCCATAATTGTCGAGCGGTTTCTCCCCAAAACCACAACATGAATATTCTTTGTTTTCTTTTAGCTACTTCCTGATGATGGAAGGAAACATTGTGTTGACCGATGCGTCGCCATCTGGATGTTAGACGCTCGAACATATGGACACACACACACACACACACACACACACACACACACACACACACACACACACACACACACACACACACACACACACACACACACACACACACACACGAGTCAGGCGATCCAGAAGCATATGGTTCTTCGAGATACCGTGGAGACAGACGGGGCCATTCTGTTGCACTGAGGGCCTCGGCGCTGTCAGAAGTGCTGCCAAGTAAACTTCACCACACACACACACACACACACACACACACACACTCTAGCTGCTTTGCTGCTGGTTTCAAAGCGACGTTTCTGCAGGAGGTCGCCTGTGTACTTTTGTGTACTTCCGTGTATTTGTACTTTTTTCTCGCGTGTTTCTGTTTTCCCTCTAACCCCTGCTGCTCTGTCGCGGTGTTTTTTCCCGCGTCGTGTTCCTCTGAAAGCTTGGGTTACTCTTCAGATTGCAGTTTCATTTCCACGCCTTGATCCATGACTCACGGCGAATGAGTTTCAAACGAGCCGACTTTCCCCCAGGAGGCCGCTGTGCATGTCCTGTGCAGAACTCCTGTTGCCTCCACGTAGTTCTGCCAATTTATTTCATTTTTAATTATATAAATACGATTTTTTTTTTTGTTGCCAAAACTAGGATGCTTTTTTACAAAACCTTTCAATCTGGTAGTTTCCTCTGTGTTGAATTCTTGAGGTTGGTCTGAACTTTGGATCAACTGAGAAAAGAAAAACAGACACAAAGCAAAAAAAAGTTATTTATTTTTAAAGTTACAAACAAACGTGTTGATGAACTTATAGAATATGATGCATTGATGTATACAGTAGGTACAATGCAATGTATATATATATATATTTTTTTAAATATATATTTACTAGGTACATCGATATGCAGCTCTGAGTCGCTCTTTGCTCATTCAGCTCTGCAGTGTTGGTTTTCTTTGAAGAGGTTAATCCCAAGTGAATTCCTCTGTTCCTCCCGTCTATAAGTGGGAGAGTCCCTTTCTTCCTGAGCCGGTGTCGTCGATGGCGACGCTCTCGACTCGTATTACCACGGAGTAAAAGGCCTTCAGCTCATTTCCTCCTGAAGGGCCGAGCTCCACTTTATTATGTTTTATGACGCCGGGCTGCGACGGGTTTTTATTTTCCTGGACACTTCCAGATGTTTGGCAGTTTTTCCTTCAGTGAATGAATTCAGCTTTAATCAACTTTGCCGTCACTGTTCTCCTGAGCCTCTCATCGTGACCTCTGACCTCTTCCTTTATGACTCCTCCCTTTAGGGCAGTGAGCTGAACGCTGAGCAGGTAAGAACAACTTCCTCCTTTACTCTGACATCTTGACATCGGTATCTTCTTGACATTTTTAAATCTGTTTCACCTCCAGAAAGTTTCTGTTTTATTTTTCCGCTCAAAACATTTTCATCTGTCGCTCTTTTCCACAAAATCATCGTCTCTCCCTGCAGAAAGCATCGCAGGGTTCCCACGGCCGCCGGCGGCTGTTTGTTTTGGTGGCGTCGGCTGTGTGTGTGTGTGTGTGTGTGTGTGTGTGTGTGGGGGGGGGGGGGGGGGGGGTCTGGGTTAAAGGCTTAATTGGAGCCTTCAGGCCATTTTTAGGGAAATGAATTCTTGCTGCGACCCTGCTGCCCCTCATGCAAACACTCTTCTCACATATCAGCCAATTACTGCATTACCTCTCTCTCTCTCTCTCTCTCTCTCTCTGTCTACTGTGTTTTGCTTTCGCCTTTTTTTATTTGAACTCTGAAGCTTTTAATGCATGAAAAAAACAACTTTATATTATTCTGCTGCTGCGGTGAGACGATAACGGCGGGCCAAGAAAAAAAAATGCAACGGGTTCCAAGAGATCGAAGAAAAAGAAACGAGAACGATAAAACTTTAACTACTTTAACCCCCAAAAGACCTTTAGAAAGAAGAAGAAGTTTGAATGCCCTCACTTCTACGTTGCTGAAACTCTCAGGCGATGCAACGAGAGGCAAGTAGACCTGAAGTCTGAGGGGTTTCTGTTGGGAGGCTCCGCCCCTATTTGGAGGCGGAGCTTCTCAAGTTGAAATCATCCTCAGACAGGAAGTAAGTAGACGTGAAGTCTCAGGGTTTACAGTAAGATCTTTCTGTTGGAAGCTCCGCCCCTATTTGGAGGCGGAGCTTCACAGGTTTGAGGACGCCGCCCTCGGCTGCGTTTCTCTCTTGATGCTCGATGCCAGTTTTCACTCTTCTCGGGTCCCATTCCCAACGGGCGCAACCATTACCCAACATGCATTGCACCGGCGTATAAGTACCGGAGTGAAATGCATCGACCTGCGTGAATGAACTCGTTGCTGCAGCTTCTTTTATAATCCTCTTTTTCGTTGGATGTTCAGATCGAGGTTTTGTTCACCGAGCGCCAAAGGAAGATTTGGGGTTTGGACCCTTTTGTTTACTACCTCTCTTTGTTTACTACCTCTCTTTGTTTACTAGCCCTTCATCGTGCAGTGCTCCCCGTGAGGGTGAATCCACACCAGCCCGTTGAAAGGCTTCATTGTCCTCGGTGGGCGGACAGCTGGGTGTGGTCAGGTCTTCTGTGGACACGCCCAGCTTTGATGTGGCTCGGTACACATCGCCCACAATGCATCACTGCTGATGGCGGGGGAACAAAACAATGTCGATGCCACCGGGCTGCGTGAAAGAAGCCGCGTTATTAAACTGGGTGAAGTTCCTCTAAGTCGGCTGTAAAAAGTTATTTTTGAGTGAATTATTCAAACTCAAGACGAGATGTTTAAGATCCACCGAAGGGGTTTTCCAAAATGTTTAACTGTTGTTTTTTACTTTGGGATTTCACATAGAAGATATTTTCATTTGAAGGCTGGAACATATTAGTTTAGGGTCGGTTGTTTAGCGTGTTATTGGATACGACTCGAAGCTCCGGAGACAAACTTTGACCCCCTGGACCGAACTGGAGACGTACACCACGTCAACAAGATTGGGGTCACGTAGAAATGTCCTTATTCTTCAAAACACCGTTTTTATCAATGAAGATAACATAAAATAATCATAAACTCTCTCTCCATAGTTAATGTGTGATGACTATTCTCTGGTGTAATGAAGTCTCTCCATAGTGTGTAGAGGCCCATCTCCATGTTCTAGTGGTACATTGTGTCATCGCCTTAGAAGACTAGCGGAGGGGTGGAAAACACTTCAAACCCTTTTTATGTGAGCGCAGCTGAAAACAGTTATTCTGCTGAGAGAAGCTCTAAAACTGGCCTTCCATTGAGATACACATTCATATTTACTTTAAAAATCGTTATTTATAACCTCGTCAACATCTTGACTAGATTTATATTAATTTTGCAATAACTTGATAAATAAAAGTGAGTTTTAATGAAAACACTAAATTGTCTGGGTGATCCCAAACTTTTGAACAGATTTAGTAATTTTCTAAGACGTAATACTTCATCTGGATTGGTCATAACTAGCTTTGGGCTTGAATTGAGGGACTTGAACTCATCTTCATCGACGTGCAGCTCATATGTGAGTCAGGATATCTCCTCACAATAAACATGTAATACATCCTCACGACTTCACTCCATCATCGCCGCTCCTCTTCCTCGTGTTCAGGATAAAGTCTCTTCACAGCGTTCTTTACTGGCTTTGTGCCAGTGCCTTGCAGACCGGCTGCAGGGTCGTTTAACCCTCACCACAGCGTGGTTTATAGGTTCAGAGGCTGTGTAAACACTTTATATGAAAGCTGACCAGTAAACACGTTCATTATTAGATACATGTTGCTGTGGTCCTTCAGACATGATCTGAACACACACACACACAGTCATAGAAACCAGAGGTTTCTATGACTGTGTGTGTGTGTGTGTGTTCACTTCCCCATCTGTCTTCCATCCATCACAGTTCCCCTCTTGCCTCCATGTTTTCCATATCTCATTCCCCCTGTGTTGTGTGTGTGTTTGTGTGTGTGTGTGTGTGTGCGTGTGTGTTATTAGTTATTGTTCCCTCAGACGGCTTCATCTCCCAGCCCTCCATGGGAGCTTGTACCTCGTCCCTTTTCTAACCAGAGCAAACACAAAGAGTCTGTAAGTCTGCCGGCTCTTTTATTTATACGCCTGTTCCTCCGGGTCAGATCGTTCATCATCGTGCGGGCGGTGGGCGGCGGCGGTGGGCGGCGGCGGTGGGCGGCGGCGGCGGCGGGCGAGTCCCGGCTGCGTTCAGCCGGCGCTGTGAACAGATTTTACTTTTATTTCCTCCTGGAAAAAGAAAATAGTTGAAACTGCCGGCGCTATCAGCTGAACTGTGTTTGTTTGTTTACTGCCATCACAATAAAAGCCTAAATATACAAAAACGTGTACGCCTGTAGACTGGGACTTGAGTCAGGCTTAAGTTACGTAAGTGAGGACTTTGAGTCAGGCTTAAGTTACGTAAGTGAGGACTTTGAGTCAGGCTTAAGTTACGTAAGTGAGGACTTTGAGTCAGGCTTAAGTTACCACAATGAGTAAAATCGACAGCGTAGAAACCCCGTTTTCTCACAGGTTGAGCCTGAATGTCACGTCGGTCAAACCCCGTTGAGAACTGTCATCAAGTCGCCTCCTTTAAACTTTTCTATGAATATTATTCATCATTTCACAACTCATCCCGCCGTGTCTCCTGCAGCTGGAGGAGTGTGTGTGTGTGTGTGTGTGTGTGTGTCTGACTGACTGTTTTTTGGATCTAGTCCCAGAAATGTAGCACTGCGTGAAATGTGAGGTGCGTGGGTTTGACTGGACTTTACGCACACACACACACACGCACGCACACACACACACACACACACACACACACACACACACACACACACACACACAGATGGTGAACATCTCTTCAGTCCTGACTCGGTGTGCGTCCATCTTTTCATTAAATCTCCTTAACCAGCTCATTAATCTGTTTCCTTAATGATGCAGAAAGACGAGGGAAGGAGACAAAGGATGGAAGGAAAGCATTATGCAAGTAAGGACAGAGGAAAGGAAACAAAGAAATAATCGACGGGAGAAATAAATAAAGGAATTTGGATGGAAGGAAAGGAAAGAAGGGACGGAGGTAAGAAGGGACGCAGGATGGAAAGAATAATGGAAATAAGTAAGGTCAGAGGAAAGGAAGAAAGGAATGATGGAAGGGAGAGAGAAGGCTGTGAGGGAGGGAAGAGTAGATGGAATAAAGAAAGGAATGTAGGAAAAGAGGAAGAAAGAATATTTTACTACAAATAATGAAAACTGAACCACGGAACAAAATAAACGATGGAAAGAAAAAAAAGTGTAAAAAATCGATGGAAAGAAAAAACAAAAAAGGAGAAGAAGAAGAAAAAAAGTGAAAGAATGATTGAGGGAGAACGAGACTTGGAAAGAGAAGTTGATGAGACGAAACCGACTTTCATCAGCTGCCAACTGGAGCTGTGGTGTGTGTGTGTGTGTGTGTGTGCTCGTGTGTGTGTGTGTGTGTGTGCTCGTGTGTGGTTTGTTTTTCTTCATGTGGCTTTTGTCTCTTAAAGCTCCAAAAACTCTTTTACTCCAAAGTGCAGCTCCGGGTTCGGAGGAAGTGGCTCTGCTTTCGCTCTTCTTTCGCTCTTCTTCCTCTTCTTCCTCATATGTTTGTCTTTCTCTCGGGTCATTTCATCTTCATTTCATCTTCTCTATTGAAAATATGCATGTAACCAGCAGAAGAAGTTGTAGCCGACTGTATGAGGAAGTCAGTCGACTCCTAGAGGGCCAAAAGTCGACTCCTAGGGGCCCTTAGTTGACCGCTAGTCGGCTTGTGGTTGGCTTGTTGTCACTCAGTAGTCGGAGGTCCCACTTGGCCCTCACTTGACCTTTACTTGGTTCCCATTTGGTCCTCACTTGGTCCTCACTTGGTCCTCACTTGGTCCTCACTTGGTCCCCTCTTGGTCCCCTCTTGGTCCCCTCTTGGTCCTCACTTGGTCCTCACTTGGTCCTCTCTTCGTCCTCACTTGGTCCCCACTTGGTCTTTACTTGGTCCCCTCTTGGTCCTCACTTGGTCCTCACTTGGTCCCCTCTTGACCTTTACTTGGTCCTCACGTGGTCCCCTCTTGGTCCCCTCTTGACCTTTACTTGGTCCTCACTTGGTCCCCTCTTGACCTTCACTTGTTCCCCTCTTGGTCCTCACTTGGTCCCCACTTGGTCCCCACTTGACCTTTACTTGGTCCTCACTTGGTCCCCTCTTGGTCCCCTCTTGGTCCTCACTTGGTCCCCACTTGGTCCTCACTTGGTCCCCACTTGACCTTTACTTGGTCCTCACTTGGTCCCCACTTGGTCCTCACTGCCCCGTGTGGCCCTGAGGCGTCGGTGTTTGTGGTCGTTTCGTTGACTGTGTTTGGACTTGTGCACACGGCCCCCCGGCGGCCCTTTGTCCTCCAGCCGGGAGCCGAGCGCTTTCACTCCCTTTGAAACGTTGTTGTGGAGCACAAAAGCTCCTGAATCAAGAATCGCTCGTCTCTTATTATACATGAACTTTGAAAAGCTGCATAGAAGAAGTGAAAAGTGAGAAGGAGGAGGAGGAAGAGGGGGGGGGGGTACTGAGGCAGACTCTCTAAGCTGCCGGCTACATTTAGGCTTTTATGGACAACAGCGGGAACCCTCCCTGCCTCTGATGGCTTTAGCAGCTTACCTCACCGCCCTCCGCCGCCTCGCTCTCCATTATTCTCTCCATCTCTCGCCTCGAGAAGGGCCTTGTGTGTGTGTGTGTGTGTGTGTGTGTGTGTGTGTGCGTAGCAACAGGTATCGGTTAACGCGTTCCCCATGTGGACGTCATCGCCGACCGCTCGCCTCGCCGTCTTCTTGGAATTTCAGTGGCAGCATTTTTTGTTGCGTAACGTCCCACAAGTCTAAAAATAGACTTTAAAGGTTGAGCCGATGTTAGGAGACGTTCTCTAGGAAACGTTCTCTAGGAAACGTTCTCTAGGAAACGTTCTCTAGGAAACGTTCTGTAGGAAACGTTCTTTAGGAGATGTTCTTTAGAAGACGTTCTGTAAGAGACGTTCTCTAAGGTCGTCTTAGGAACGTCGTTCTTCTATCTGCTTTTGTTGTTGTTGTTTATTTGTTTACGTTTTTTCTTCTGTTTTTCTTTTTTTTTTTCTTTTTGATTTTTCTTTTTTCTTTATTCTTTTTGATTTTTCTCTTTGATCCGTCGTTGTGTCTATGTAAGTTCTTCATGTAACCTAATTTTTAACTAAGTTCTCTTAAAAAAATTAAATAAGAGAGAGAGAGAGAGAGAGAGAGAGACACACACACACACACACATCTGGTACACTCCATTTAAAAAGGAATTGACAGATGAATGGCTCAGGGGAGTAATAGCTGGTTGTAGCCTGGCATTATTATTTAATGTGACACACACACACACACACACACACACACACATACACTCACACACACACACGCAGGATGGGCGCTCGGTTTGATCACCATGGAGGCGTGTTGAGGAGTTTAAAGTTTGTAGAGCCTCGTCAGAATTAATGACTAGGATGTCACAACACACACACACACTCACACACACACACTCACACACACACACACACACACACACACACGTGGAATGAAAGAGCGTTGACAAATCAAGTGAAGTGACATGAAGTGTCGGGATAATTACAAACACACACACATCTGTCAGTGCCGCGTTCGTCCTTTTCAGACTTCAACTTCCTAACTTTGTGTGTGTGTGTGTGTGTGTCTGTGTGTATGACAAGGCCATGGCCCGCAACAAATAAGTGTTTTTTTTTCATCAGGAAGCATGAATGCCTTTTTGTGTGTGTGTGTGTGTGTGTGTGTGTGTGTGTGTGTGCGTGTGCGTGTGTGTGCGTGTGTGTTTTCATCTTCCTCCATTCACATATTCTTTGGCAGCATCTGGGAGGATTTAATGTGAGAATCAAATTATTCTCTAAAGATTATCTTCCCTTAGAGCTGCGTGTGTGTGTGTGTCTATGTCTGTCTGTGTGTGTGTGTGTGACTCCTTCCTTTTCAAATATTTCAACATTTTCCCGAAGCTTCTTCAGGAAGATAATTAAACTTTATTATTTGTTATTTCGCTCCTTAATCTCTGGGATCGTTTAGTTCTCCTGAATCTTTCCTCCGACGGTCCTTGAACGCCTCACGTTTGAAAAGTGGTCACTTCCCTTCGCTCTTCCGTTGCTTCTCCTCTTCCTCTTCACATTCCTCTCATTCACTCTCTCTCTCTCTCACTCTCTCTCTCTCCCCCCTCCCCTCCGGGATCACGGGGATTACAGGGGTTTTGTGTTTCAGCGGCGAGAAAGATGAGGAAGAGGAGGAAGAAGAAGAGAGATAAAGAAGGCGAAAAGGGTCGTAGGGTGGGGAATGATGAAGAGGAGGAGGGCAGGGCGAGAGAGGAGGAGGAGGAGGAGGAGGAGGATGAACTCCAGGGATTCTTGTTCCTCTTTCAGGAGTTTGTTCTTACTTTTATCTGCTTTTCTTCACTCTCTCTTTCACCCCTCATTTAGTACCCACAATGCTCTGCTTTCAGCCCGTTTACACACACACACTCACACTCACACTCACACACACACACACACACACTCACTCACACTCTCACACACACACACACACACACACACACACACACACACACACACAGCCCTCACCAGCCTGGCTGTTCTCGGCCTCCCTCCAGGCTGCAGACTCTCTTTAGCGTTCCTCTTCATTCCTTCACTTAAAGGCATCGGCGCCTCGAGTCCCTTCTTATTAAAGCACGAGGAGGCTGATCTGAGACCAGCCTTTAGTCTGACTGACACGCTGTTAGAGCTGATCTGAGACCAGCCCTTAGTCTGACTGACACGCTGTTAGAGCTGATCTGAGACCAGCCCTTAGTCTGACTGACACGCTGTTGATGACAGGGATGAAATGAAGGAGGTATTCTCCTTCTTCTTCTTCTCCTCCTCCTCCTTCTTCTTCTCCTTTTTCTTCTTCTTTTTTTACTTCATCTCCTTCTTTTTCTACTTCTTCTTCATCCTCCTCCTCCTCTTCCTCCTCTTCCGTTAGTGAACTTCTCTTAAATTAAACCTGGTTATCTCCATGAGAGCAGAGCCCTCAGCTCCAGAGGTCGTGACCTCCTGAGAAACGTTCCCTCTCGGAGGAGGAGGAGGAGGATGGCAGGAAATGAGCCTCTTCATTCTTCTCTTAGCGGAGCCTCGTTCAGTGACCGTGACCTTTACTCTCAGGGACCATCTATTCAAAGTTTCATGAAGTAAAAGATGCAAACTTAAAATAATAACTTCCTTAAACACGGCATTTAAATATCCTGGAACGGCCTCCGACCCGTAGAGATGAGGCTCAGCGTGACTCCTCTCTCCTCTTTATCCCTCCATCACCTCACTTGTCGATCACCTTCTTATCCTCAGTCACATCTCCAGGCTCTGCTTCCTGTGAAGGTAACCTGAGAGGAGGAGGAGGAGGAGGAGGAGGAGGAGGAGGAGGAGGGATTCAGAAGGCGAGCGGGGAAGATAAAGATGGGGAGAGATAGTGAAAAAAGGCGAGATGGAAAGAAAGGTTAAGGGGAAGAGACGCGCTGGAATTAAAGCCAGAAAAGAAGAAGCGGAGAGGAGGAGTCTGTGAGGGGGTAAGGGAAGGTGACGAAGAGGAGAGGGCCAAGAGACAACTAAATTATATACGAGTGGTACTACGATTTAAATCATAAAGAAAATGTAATAAAGAAACACAATTCCTTTTATATATATATATATATGTATATGTGTGTAAATATATAAATATATATATATATGTGTGTAAATATATATATGGCATATATATAAGGCATATACACAATTCCTTTTTT
The DNA here is from genome assembly GCA_036178185.1 of Liparis tanakae. Lineage (NCBI taxonomy): Eukaryota > Metazoa > Chordata > Actinopteri > Perciformes > Liparidae > Liparis > Liparis tanakae. The sequence continues at coordinate 1,496,995 of CM070089.1, forward strand.
ATATATATATATATATATATATATATATATATATATATATATATATATATATATATATATATACACATACATATACATATTTTCTGGTTACGATAAATGCCTTTTCTCCGGTTCAGAGGGTGAAACAGACGGTGTGTGTGTGTGTGTGTGTGTGTGTGTGTGTGTGTGTGTGTGTGTGTGTGTGTGTGTGTGTGTGTGTGTGTGTGTGTGTGTGTGTGTGTGTGTGTGTGTGTGTGTGTGTGTTCCACCACACAACACCATGGATCAGATAGAGACCTGAGAAAATTAACAATTATTCTCCCAACGGGTCACACACACTGTTGAAAAGTTAAAAACACACACGCACACTCAGACACACGCTCACACACACGCTCACACACACGCTCACACACACGCTCACACACACGCTCACACACACGCTCATACTGGATCAATACAGGCCGCGTTATTCAAAGCCCTGAAGTGTTTTCATAATTACAACGCGGCCACGCGTTATAGATTTCATATTTTTACCTCATGAATCAAAACCTTTTCCGTGAACTTTAGTTTTCTGTGAAAGATTAAATTCACTGCCGGTTTATCTTTTGCTTTTTTTCTCATATTTCATTAAAAGAAATCAAAACTGAATCTCACAACAGTTCAGAGATGAGTCAACAAATACTAAATACTTGACGCAAGAAATCAGTGGACTAAACACAAAATGACAGATTAGTCAACTAAGAGGGGAAATTATATATTTATATGTATATATTAATATTTATATATTTATATTTCATCAATATTTATATATATTTATGTATTTGTATATATATATTTATAAATATATATATATATTTAATTATATATATATATATTTATATAAATATGTATACATGTATGAACAAATATATTTATTTATAAATATTTATTTATTTATATGTGTATATATATTTATTTATTTATAAATATATATTTATATTTATTTATATAAATATGTATAATTTATTTTAAATATATTTATTTATATAAGATATATTGTAATAGCTCGGGGTTCGAAGCTGTCGTTGCATTTAACAGGAATTAGTTTGTTTTTGAGACATTATGTAACATTCCATATTGAAGATAATAGCTGGATAACAAAGAGCAGTAATAATAATATATATATATATGTATATATATATATATATATATATATATATATATATATATATATATATATATATATATATATATATATATATGCAGCAGGAAACTAATATCCAGCTGTTATCGCCTGCCAGGTTGTGGAGGAGAAATGAGGAGGAAGTTATTAAAAGACCCCGCGGCGCTCCTCTCTGCTCCAACTCTCAATAATGCAACTTCTGACTCCTCCTGCTTATTAAAGAAATGCTGCTCTGTGTGTGTGTGGTCACATGGTTAAACTACAACTGTTGCAACTTTAACCACATGTTTAATACTGCGTCCACGATGTGTTCACTAACCAGCGTTGGAGAACCAGTCGTCTGTTGAGAGAGAGAGGGTAGGATAGGGAGAGAGAGACTATCCTCACATGGAGGAGTTCTCTCTCTCTCTCTCTCTCTCTCTCTCTCTCTCTCTCTCTCTCTCTCTCTCTCTCGTAGAGCAGAGGAGGAAACCGATGAAACTCAACCTCTCCTCCAGGACACGGGGAGTCACGTGACCTCTGTGACCTCTGTGCTCAGGCGACGGCCCTTCAGTGGTTATTTAAACTCCCTGAGTGGTTTCCTGTGAGGACGGACAGAGGGAATGAGTGGGGGGGGAGGAGTGGAGGGGGAGGGGGAGGAGTGGAGGTGACGCTGCGCTCCTCGTCCTCCGTTTCCTCCGCCTTACAGGTTTAACTTCAGAAGTCAGACTTCCCGTTTGAAAGTCTCTGAAGTTGAAGTTTCCTCCTGCATCTCTCCCCTCTGCGTCTCCTCCCATCGCCTCCTCGCCCTTTGTCACCTTCCTTCCTTCCCTCGCTTCCTCCTTTCATCTCTTTGACCCCCGGAGGAAAGAGTCTTCAAAGCAGAAGAGAGAAAACGACGACGCTGACCCCTCTCCTGGCATGTGTGTGTGTGTGTGTGTGTG